>MJUT01015978.1:5398-18335 GCA_002080005.1 Gigantidas platifrons | reverse complement strand
TGTAAGATCGTTCATGTCAACATTGAAATATAATAACCCTGTGGCCATTTATTTTGGTGTTTATTACTAAACTTTTAAAATAATATGATGTATCTGTTGTTAAGTGGTGTCTCTTCGAAACTCAATTAAGCGAGGAAAAAGTGTTGACGTCCATTCAAATTAATGGCTTATTTATCCTAATTAAAATATAGATTAGTTTCAAGTTAAATGTCCTACAGACAATCATGTCGATAATTATAATTTCTAGAAATTCAATTATTTATTGGTTTTTATAATACATAAGACAATACTCTACAGTAAATAGACCGTGTCCTATTTGCTCCCGGATATGTGGCTGTACTTATCGTTGTTTATTGTTTGTATTTCGTAGAACAAAATTAACAAGGAATTGTAAGCATCGAGTCCGGTATATCGTGGGTTCGAATCCCAGTCAGGTCAAACCAAAGATTATAAAATTGGTAAGCACGCAGCATTAAGGAGAAAGAGCAAAGACGGGTTGGCTCGGAATTAGAATAATGTGCCCGAGTGGAGCGACATGTCTGCCAGCGGACTGTTTTTTCAGTGAGTTAGCACTATGCAAATCCAACTCAGCGTGTTCGTCTAGTACATAGCGGTCTTAATCATCATCTCATTGAAAATTAACTTGTTCTCGCCATACTGTATCTGAACAATTATTGAATTGGCGTTAAACAACAATCACTCACTCACTATATATATATACAACGTCTGAAAAAACAGTCAACGATCAATCATATGGGGTTTTGGATCGTTACGGTATAATGATACTATAAAAGTAAAATAAATTATAAACGTCTAAAATGGTTTGTAAGACAACACCAAGTACACAAAGCAAAGTGATAAAGAATTAAACACTGTTTTGTGTCCTTGGTGTTGTTTTATAAACAATTTTAGACGTTTATATATATTTCTCCCATTATTACGGCATTTTAACCACGCTGAACCAATGGTGGAAAAATCTGTAATCCTCTAGAGGATTAAATTGTCTCGTGCCTTTTCCCGCATTAATTTCAAACGCATTAATTTCAAATTTTGAAATAAAGTTCGTGTTAAATTATGGGAGAAACAAATTGTCCTTCAGTTGCTCATGTGGGTTACGATAATTCTCCACTCTCGAGAGTTAAATTCAAAATTTTAACCACTCGCCTGACGGGATATAGATTCTCCTTCAGTTGCCCGTGGGTTACGATAATTCTCCACTCTCGAGAGTTAAATTTAAAACTTTAACCACAAGCCGTCAGGCGAGTGGTTAAAATTTTAAATTGAACTATCGATAGTTGAGAAATATCGTAACCCACATGGGCAACTGAAGAAGAATTTGTTTCTCCTATTATTTAATACGAATTTTATTTAAAAATCCTTTGGCGGACCTCCACACAATTCTGCACGAGACATTTTAATCCTCTAGAGGATTACAGATTTTTCCACCACTGGTTCAGCGGGGTTAAAACGCCGTGATAATGGGAGAAATATATAGAGATTAATACATGGCCTTTTCCATATCAGCCCGGGTATCATCCCGAGACCCCCATATCAGCTCGTGACGCAGTCGAGGGTTGATATGGGTCGAGGGATGATAGCCGGGATGATATGAAAAAGGTCATGTATTAATCTTTTTATCATATACTTCCGACAAATTGTTTTATGAATCCAATAAACAAAATGAAATAATTCAATGACTTTATATGGAAGTTTCATTGTGTATTCAAAAGATGTGTTTTCAGAACACTATTGTCGAACAAGAGCATCTCAATCAATATTAATGGCAACATTTCCTATGAAGGCACGTTGAAAAATAGAATATAGATGTGATTCCTCATCGTAGTTTTTTTTATTTACGTGAATCGTGGAGAGGACATTAATGTGAATCGTTTTCATTCAAAATAATTTTACGTTCTCCGTGATAATCTTCTATCATCTAACGTTTCTATGATTTTTATTTAATGTAGACTTCTTGACGACAATGTTTCCCTCTCAACTCAATTTGTCATCCTTACTGCCATATTGACCACCTCCACCGATTCTTGTTGACACGATTAGTAGGGATGCAACAAGGGTACACACATACTTTTAACAATTTACGTTCATATTTTTCAAGAAGTGTAATCATCATAATTTACTTCCCGTGAAATGTGAGTAGTAAAAAGTATTTTTCGTGGATAGTGATGAGACCCATATCTCCCTCTCATCTTTGTGAGTTCGTTTAAAATGTGTATAAGCAGGCGACGCCGGAAATACCGGAATTAACTTGCACGAGACGCACTATTATGGATTTTTTGCACGAGATGTCTTTGATACGGGTTATCAGCCTGGGGGTGAAATTATGGCTAGTTTACTTCTGGTCGTTACACATATGCAAAAACAAGCATAATATGATAATAGATGTGACCTAACTTGGGACGAAGTCCAATATTTTTTTTAAACAATATTAACTCGGATATATGGACCTATAATATTTCCTCAAAGTAGACCGAGGGTGGATCCAGATTTTCTTAAAAGAGGGGGCAAATAGGGGGACCCAGACCCAAATCTTCCGTCGTTTTTCAAGTCTCGATCTAGGTACGAAACAACCAGGTTACGAAACGTCCGCATCCGATTTTCTGCACAGATTTAACCATGTATTGACTTCCGGTATGTCATTTCCGGTGCATGAAAATTTAGTCATTAGTATATAGAAAAAATTGATATATCTACCATAGTTGGGACTTCGTCCCATATTAATGCCAAGTATGTGATAAATATACATATGTAGTGTCAAATTATGCAATTTATTTGTAGGAGACATTTTGTATTTGGTGATGGTCTCAATATATTCCATACATTTTGTCTTATAAATTTAACATAGTGTAAAATCTGATATCGTAATCAGCGTACATCATAGAGTCTTACTCAGACTACTTCTAGAAACCTGGCCAATGGGACAAAGTATCTTCAATGCGGATACAACCTTCTAAATGGTGCGTCCATATACACACCTCTTCCGCCAGATGGGATGTAAATTAGTGATTCGTGTATAAGAATGATACGGTCTTTGAATGTCAAAAACAAATTAATTGTAGCAGCTCAAGAAAAGTTTGAAGATACCAAAGGGATAATCAGAAGCGTAAATCGAAGAATGACAGCAAATACAATGACCAACAGAAAAGGGATGAAGGGAGAACAATGATCTATAAAACATTACACATAAAGCTAAAGATCGAGCAACTCGTATCACTAAAACCAGGGGTGAACTCAGGTGCTCCGGAACGGTAAGATTTCATGCTCCACACGTGACACCCGTCGTGAAACTCTTGTAACAAATCCGGTAACAAGTAATGAATGGGGAAAGGACAGGATTGTGATTACGACAAACATGGTGATTTGTGACACAGATACTCCGTAACGGTTACCCAAGACATAGTGGTGACAGTAAAACATTCAAAGTGATAACTTAAACACTAGAAAGCCTTACTCCAGTAGCTTCCTTTTTAGCAGCAACCCTCTATCAAAGAAATCGTGATAGGAACCACAAGCTCTGGAATATCGATCAACTGAGATATATATACTCCATATGCAGGTGCTGCTGAAATATACAATACTTGTGCACTGTCGAAGCATATAGGTAATATGTGTATGAGGCTTAGAAACGGGAGAAAAGGCGAGTTTTCGCCGAGCCTTTTCCCGCATTTCGCGCCGAATACACATATTTACCTATATGCTTCGACAGTGCACATGTATTGTATTTATCCTGCAATTTTAAATCATAAATAAACGTTTACTGGACGATGATAACAGTATTTGAAATAATTTTGTGTATGTATTTGAAAACAATATCCCCCGATGTGCCTCGATGAGTTCCGGAGTGGGCGGAGCTTACATTTGTATGTTCTATTTATAACTTACCAATATCAAAAAAAATATTGGGCAAGCTATATTGGTCGGTAAATGCTGTCATTGCAGGATAAATATTGTTACATATAAACGCAAAGTTCACAATGGGAAAATTGAAATAATCTCTTTTGTCGTAAAGTTTTGTTAATTTGAGGTGTAGATCTATGTATGCAGCAGACTTAGATTTATCTGTGGTATCCTTTATTTCAAGCTCAAGGGCAAACTTTTGTAAGAATTGATCGTTGGTGGCCCGTAGCAAGGTGGAATTTTCCCACCCTACCAATCATTCCTTTTTCCTGTTGCAAATTCCGTGAAAGAGTGGAACATATTGTGTTATTTTCTATTTTGTAAAGAATCTAACATGTAATTTAATTGTGTTATTTTCTATTTTGTAAAGAATCTAACATGTAATTTAATTGTGTTATTTTCTATTTTGTAAAGAATCTAACATGTAATTTAATTGTGTTATTTTCTATTTTGTAAAGAATCTAACATGTAATTTAATTGTGTTATTTTCTATTTTGTAAAGAATCTAACATGTAATTTAATTGTGTTATTTTCTATTTTGTAAAGAATCTAACATGTAATTTAATTGTGTTATTTTCTATTTTGTAAAGAATCTAACATGTAATTTGTTTATTCCCTTGGATATCTAGTTATCAAATGTAGAGGGGATTCCAATAACCCAGTTTAACCCCATCACAACACAGGACCTGCATCCCTAACGTCATATACTGGTGTCTTATTTGGTGTTCAGTAAATGAAGGGGAGAGGTCATTGTTCGTTGATATTTGTGGAATTGTTGACCATCACTGTTTAAATTTTCTTTGCATAATTAAGGACACAAGAACATACATGAAGATAAACAAGAATATTCAGCTGTTTGTATGTATAGGTGAAAATAACTTGCAAGATTCATCATCTACAGAAGTAATAATAGCTCGTTAATTGGTGTTTCGGTACTAATGACTTATTACTGGGATAATATGGTATTGTTTTTATTTACTAATTAATTTAACAATGTCTTGGTAAAAAGAAATATAATATGTTTATTTTTCGTATACGAGGATTGAATACATTTATTCTCATTTGGCTTTGTAGCTGTATGTAGTATAATACTATTGCCTTAAATAAAACAATTTTTATTGGTTGAAGTACAGTATGTACTCTTATATATTTCATCATAGATTTGATCTATAAACAAAGTTTGCTTAATTTTTCATAAAAGAAATAAAGCGACACATATTGATGGAATTATAATGTGTAACTTTCAAACTTGAAAAGATAAAAAAAAAAAACCAACCCCAAATACTGTGCATTAAAGTTGATTACAGCGTGTTAATGTTGTTTACAGCGTGTTAATGTTGATTACAGCGTGTTAATGTTGATTACAGCGTGTTAATGTTGATTACAGCGTGTTAATGTTGATTTCATCAATGCCTTATGTCCTACTGTCTACTTCAATAGGAATAAATGATCATGAATATAAAAGACTTTTAATGAATCATTCCGAACGACCACAAGGAAATATGATCAGATAAATATGGTAAATGATATGTCGATTCGTGATAGTGTCGGCCATTACTGTTTGACTCCTTATTTTCAAAAGTTCAGAGAAATAAAAACAAATGCCATCATATTTGTTTAAAAAAACGCATTAACTTTAATTTTTAATCGATAAATCAATATATTAAATCATAATTAATGATATATCAAAGGTTTTGTTTATTCAAAAAGAACTTTTGTTTATCTTTATTAGTTTTATTTCTGTCAATGTATATATAACATTCGAGTGCACCCCAATAGTAAGTGATTGATAGAACTAGAATACATTTATATATTACAGTATCACTACAACTTCAAAGTCTTTAAAGTTATTTGGATATGTTAAGCGTTTTAAAGATCATTAACGCGTCCATTGATTATGTTGCAGGACAAAACACTGTATCTCGAATGAAATGAAAAATCAAGTAGCTCTATACGAGACGAATACAATTACTTTAAGATACACGAGATGCTGACAGAACAGAAAAGTACAGACCATAACAAAATATTTACAATATATAGACATTATTATGTAGTTCGTTATGATTTAACTTACCTATAAACATTATTATGTAGTTGATTATGGTTTAACTTACCTATAAACATTATTATGTAGATGATTATGGTTTAACTTACCTATAAACAATATTATGTAGTTGATTATAGCTTAACTTACCTATAAACATTATTATGTAGTTGATTATGATTTAACTTACCTACATACATTATTATGTAGTTGATTATAGCTTAACTTACCAATAGACATTATTATGTACTTGACTATGGTTTAACTTACCTATAGACATTATTATATAGTTAATTATGGCTTAACTTACCTATAAACAATATTATGTAGTTGATTATAGCTTAACTTACCTATAAACATTATTATGTAGTTGATTATGATTTAACTTACCTATATACATTATTATGTAGTTGATTATGGCTTAACCTATCTATAGACATTATTATGTAGTTGATTATGGTTTAACTTACTTATAGACATTATTTATGTAGTTGACTATGGTTTAACATACCTATATACATTATTTATGCAGTTGATTATGATTTAGCTTACCTCTAGACATTATTATGTAGTTCATTATGACTTAACTTACACATAAACATTATTATGTACTTGACTATGTTTTAACTTACCTATAGACATTATTTATGCAGTTGATTATGATTTAGCTTACCTCTAGACATTATTATGTAATTCATTTTGGTTTAACTTACCCATAGACATTATTATGTATTTCATTATGATATAATCTATCTATAGACATTATTATGTCCTTGATTATGGTTTAACTTACCAATAGACATTGTTATGTAGTTGATTATGGCTAAGCTTACCTATAAACATTATTATGTAGTTGATTATGGTTTAACTTACCTATAGACATTATTATGTACTTGATTATGGCCTAACTTACTTATAGACATTATTATATAGTTGATTATGGATTAACTTGCCAATAGACATTATTATGTTGTTGATTATGGTTTGACTTACCTCTAGACAACATTATGCAGTTCATTATGGTTTCACGTATATAATTACCTACAGAGTTCACTATTGATTTACTTACCTATAGACATTATTATGTAGTTCATTATAACTGGCAAATGCTAGTAATACACCAAATCCGGGACCCAACGAGAAAAATACTTGTGTTGCAGCATCTACCCATACCTATCATAAAACAAGCTATCATCAATGAATTTATTTTGTTGTTGAAAGAATGTAAAATGTGAAAAAATGTTTCTCAAACATTCATTTTAATTGCAACAAGAAACATGTTATTATACTATCTGATTATCTTAAGCTACATTGTAATGTGTGCCATGTAGCGTTTTTGTCCATCAGGACGCAAAAACACAGATCCATAAGTACACTGTTCACAGGGGTGATTTTCTTAAGCTTTTCTCTGACATCACTCGAGGGTTAGGATAAAGTTGCGGACTGATAAACCGTAGTTTACCACAATGCAGTAGTCAAGTAATGCACGTTTATAAGATTATTTTTACGACAAACTATTAATAATGCGTGTGATATCAAATAAAGAGTGTATGATTTAATAATGTAACTGTGATAAAATATGAACTTGTTCTATTTCGTTTGGAGAATATGTACAATTTTGTATATCAAATATCTTAAAGAACATATCATTTAACCTCCTTCTTTCATTGCATACTAATTTAGAATGTACCCCTGGACCACTGTGGCCGCCACCGTTGAGTTTACATTTATCATATACGAGCAGTGTCTATAAATTTTACCTCAGATTCTTTAAGCTTGGTAATATTTGGAGTGAGGTAGAAATGTATCCCTGTCATGGCGCCATCTAGGGTCATACCCCTGATCATCAATATAAACAAAACAACATATGGGAACAAAGCTGTGAACCATACAACCTGTAGAAATACAATAATTACATGATATAATAGAGTGAATGGTTATTGCTTAATACCACATGAGCACATTTCAGTCATGCCATGGCGAGAACAAGTTAAATGTTGATGATGATCATGTTTCCCCTTTCTACTAGTCCAACACACTTAGTTTTATTCTAATAGTGCTAGCTCGTTGAGACAACAGTCCGCGAGTAAATATGTCGCTGCACTCGGACACATTATTTTGATTCCGAGCCACCAATTCTTTGTCCCTACTCCTTAGTTCTGCGTGCTTAGCAGAGAAGCAACAAATACCAATTCAATAGTCTGGTTTTCCCGAATAGAGGAACAAGCTTGAGAAAACTATATAATATAAATTATTATTACCTAATTGTAAAGTTACACATGTTTTATAAAATATTTTTTCGCTATTTTGAGAATTTTGGCTTTCTAGTATTATATTGCCTGATGTTCTATTGCGTGGCTATCTTTGACCTTTACTGTGATTGGTCAAAGCAATCTCATAAATATTTATTGTTGAGTTATAAGTGTTAAGTTTATGAAACAATTTGAGTAATGGAGTTAAAATTGTGCAGTATTCTTTTCTGCCACTTGTTATATTTGTGTATCAGACAGTTAAGATCAGGTAATAAATCAGTTATGTATGTGTAGTCAGGCAATAGATCAAAATATTTTTCTCGAGGTATTGGGAAAGACCAAAGTGTTCTATTGTCCGAGGTATTGGGAAATATCAAAGTGTTCTATTTCCCGAGGTCAACGACTGAGGGCAATAGAACACTTTGGTCTTTCCCAATACCGAGGGAAAATTGTTGATCTATTGCGTTTTATTACCTAATTATAATTTGCTTAGACAAATTAAAAAAACTGCTGTTTTCAATATCTAAATATTGTTTAACAATTTTAGCAAATAACACAAATTATCTTTTCATGATAAACATGAAGATTCTTAAAATTTGTAATCTGCTCTTGTTTTTAGACTGCGCGAGTGACATATATGTCCCTGGTTGATAGACTGCGCTAGGGACATATTGGGAAAGAAACATAAGTTTATTTCTTTAAGAATAAGTTACGCAAATACGTTATAATTAGAATGCACAATTTGAAGTTAGATACAGATAGTGTACTAATATAACCTCTTTACAAAAGAAACAGTAAGAACGTCACGTTGCTGTTTTAAAAAATGGCGTCATGAAATAAATGACGTCACTCTGCTGAAAGAGAAATACGTATTTTACAGCACATGAAGTAACGATTATGCATGAAACGTCGCAGTCAAAGGGTTAAATCGTTTTTGATTATGACACTTTCATACGCTGTAATCCGGTTTGGACTATACAAAATTTCGTATTAGTAATACATATTCATGAGATTGTTTTGACCAATCACAGTAAAGGTCAAAGGTAGTCAGGCAATAGAACGCCAGGCAATAGAACACCAGGCAATAGATCACCAGGCAATAGAACACTAGAAAGTAAAAACCCCAAAAATAGTTGAAAATAAATAATACTTTATAAAACATGCAAAACTTGACAATTAGGTAATAAAACAGAATGATTTTATCAAGGTACTGGGAACAGCTCAGTGTTCTATTTCCCGAAGCAAACTGCATAATATTCTACTTTCAACCTGGGCAAATTGTTTTATACAGTGGTGAGATAAACAACGCACTTTTTACGAGTACAATATGTGAAAATATGATTTTTGTTTAATACTATGCGAGTGCATTACAGGTAGAAGATTTCTACACACAACTGATCTGAAAATATTGAAACATAATATAACATTTTAAAACAACTGTTACTTCAGGAAAACACTGCTCAGATTTCAATGTTCCATTAATGATCAGCTTCTTATCAAACGGACAATATTTTGTGTCAAAACAAATAGTTGATAAAAACAATCCATGGTATGATCCCAGTTTTATGGACAACAACGGAGTCATATAATCGATCAAATGAAATTTTTTATTATTTTTGACGATTATTTCATTCCTGGCTTGGTTTCTGTATGTAAATAAAAAAAAGCTGTTAATATGTTGATTCTTGAGTATTGTTAACTTCATTCTATTATATATCTAAATGTACATGGTAATTATTTATCTAAAAAAATAAAGCCAGACAGTTAAAATGACCTGACCAATGAAATCACAGACCATCTGGAAATATAAACAATTGAAGTGTCTATTGGGGAGCGAGTGACGTTGTCTAATGATCATTTGTTAAAGGTATATTGCCTACCACATTTGTATTTTTTCATACCAAAAAATAATTGTTGTTTTCCGTACTGACCTTCATAAAATGAAGATTAAACACAGAATTATTGGCGAATACGCTACGAAACGTTAAGATTCAAACAACATTAAACGAGCGTGACAATCATGAAGTGTTTGAATCTTAACAGTATTTTCCTTACCTCAAAGTTAAACCCCCGAGAATTCCAAACTTCCGTTTTTATAGGTGGCGCTGTTACTTTCACTTTGAATTTTTTGTCATCCTGGACAATAATTCCGATAACGATAGTTTTGGGTCTTTTTTGTCAAAAAAACAACACCAATCGTATATTTTGCAGCATAACTGTTTAATGATAGCTTAAACAAATTATTTATGGACAGTTAAACATTTTCAAAAAAATCGTAGACAATATGCCTTTAAAGGAGACTCTTTCCAAATTTTGTTTTCAATAAGATCAATCTTTGTTATAAAAGAACATAAAAAAATAGATAATGGACAGAGATTATAACATGAAAATAGAAGATAAATATCATATATTTAGCAGAATATTAGTCCATATAAGCATGCGAATATGTTGCTAGGCTATCATATTTTCAAATCGATTTCGTTATCTGATAAAAGTAGCTGTTTTCATTAGCTTTGATTTCGCGGGATATTTCATAGACTGAATTTAGCAGCGCCCCATAGTTATCTTAATTCTATCTTTGTCGACAATGCTTAGTAGTAACCGTACGCATGGTAGCAACACTGTTTGTACTTGTTATCAATTTATTTAGGCTTCGTAATATATTTTAACCTATAGAAGAAGCATCGGATATCGACAACTTCAAGAGTTCGACAAAGGTATCTCTTTTTGTCAATCAATGGATAGGGCTTAACTTAAGTCATTAGAAAACTGTCAAGCTATAAGTATCGTAGGTATCGGTCTGTTTGAATTGTTATTCTCACCCAGACAATCTATGATACTTTCGTTATTTACGTTTTTTGATTGGTAAACACAATGACTACATTCCCGTTGAATATCATAAGGTTAAAATTATGGTATTTAAATCTAGCCATGGAAAAAAGTAGTTCGGAAACTCACGGTTGTTTTCTGCAATTTGTTATAGTATGTCCTTATTTTTATTCATTATTAACTCAAGTTTCTTTTTATTACGAAATAGAAATATGATTAAGTACTTTGTTATTTAGTATCTCAAATGTCATCTAGATCCTGATCTTTTAAATACCAATTCATTATTTGAAAATTGTGTCTTTAAATATCATTTGATTGTATTATCAACAATTTATTTGCACTTATTAAACGACTTGTATGTTCATTTATGACAATTTAAGTATGAAATAACAATAGCAGCCTTGTTTCATACTCAAGCAACTTCCCTTAAATCCGTCATGACCATTTAAAATAATAACCAGCAGTTTCCTGAACAAAGTGTTGTCTAAAATATTATTTTCTTTGATTTCTGCTTTTGATTTACTGCAATGCTCTATTGAATGAAAGATCGAGTTTCATATAAATATCGATTCACAAAGTAGATAAAAACAGATAAATACACATGACTAAAAGTAAAATAACCAGACAATAAACAACAGGTACAAAAATGTACTTTGAACTATTATTGGAACAGAACATGTTAACTATTGTTGTAGATTTTGTTTGAGTGTTCTGTTTAACCTTTGTATTTTCATTGGTTTTTTCTTTGTATTCGGAGTATTCCTTCACCTAACATCTCTACGGGATATGACACTCATCCTTAGTCTTTACAGACTGTCATATATTGCATGAGTGAGTGAGTGATTGTTGCTTAACGCCAATTCAGCAATTGTTCAGCTATATCATGGCGATAACAAGTTAATTTTCAATGAGATGATGATGAGGTCCACTTTGTTCTAGACCAACACACTGAGTTGGATTTTTATAGTACTAGCTCACTGAAACAACAGTCCGCGGGTAGACACGTCGCTCCACTCAGACACATGATTCCGAACCAACCAGTCTTTGCTCTTTCTCCTTAATGCTGCGTGGTTTGGTTTGATTCTACCGGGGCTTGAACCAACGATCTACCACAATCGAGGCGAGCATGCTAACCAATACCCCACCGATGCGATTTATATTGTATGTAATTCAAAAGTCAGTGTGAAAGTGCCATCGTGTTAAAAGATTAGCAGAGTCTGTATAAAGGTTGTCTCTAATGATTGGCTGATAATTGTGACATTAATGTAACCTGTGGAGTTTAAATTATCAATGACGAGAACAGCTATTGGTCAATACTAATAAGAGAAAACAGTACAGCTAACTTGACAGACAATACTAATAAGAGAAAACAGTACAGCTAACTTGACAGACAATACTAATAAGAGAAAACAGTACAACTAACTTGACAGACAATACTAATAAGAGAAAACAGTACAACTAACTTGACAGACAATACTAATAAGAGAAAACAGTACAGCTAACTTGACAGACAATACTAATAAGAGAAAACAGTACAGCTAACTTGAGAGACAATACTAATAAGAGAAAACAGTACAACTAACTTGACAGACAATAATAATCAGAGAAAACAGTACAGCTAACTTGACAGACAATACTAATAAGAGAAAACAGTACAGCTAACTTAACAGACAATACTAATAAGAGAAAACAGTACAGCTAACTTGACAGACAATACTAATAAGAGAAAACAGTACAGCTAACTTGACAGACAATACTAATATGAGAAAACAGTACAGCTAACTTGACAGACAATACTAATAATAGAAAACAGTACACCTAACTTGACAGACAATACTAATAAGAGAAAACAGTACAGCTAACTTGACAGACAATACTAATAAGAGAAAACAGTACA
>MJUT01015977.1:0-18453 GCA_002080005.1 Gigantidas platifrons | reverse complement strand
ATTACCGAACACCGAGCAATCTTCCAAAGGGAAAGGCAAAACTCATAAGTCAACAAACAAACAAAATCAGTTAACAACCGGAAACCTGGGAAAACCGCAATGGTTCTGACTTGGTACATGCATTTCCAAAGAAATGTTTGGTTGAATCAGATTTTACAGTGCCAAACCTCCCGCTTCCATTATGGTCAAAAGGTTCTGGTTGTCACTATAACAGCATTTTTAACAATACTGGGACAAAATAGATATAATAGTAGTCAAACTCACAAACCATTAGAGCCTCTTTAAAGAAATTAACAACTTTTAGAGTCAATATGAAAAAACAGCAACCGTTAGAGTCTCTTTAAAGGTAAATCATTATCACATCTATAAAAAAAAGCCACAACCGATCGAACTTCTATAATAAAACGTAGATATCAAATTTAGTGCTCACAACACGTTTTCTGGAATAACCGTCATCAGGTACGCTCAAAATCGAAAGGTTGTAAAGCAAAATAATTTTAAAAGTTTTGCGAACAAGAAAACCAAAGGACCTAAATAGGATCGCCAGAATCGGCTAAGGTCACCTATGTCTGAGGGAGGAGAACCTTAGTTTTAATAATACAAAATGTACTTTCATTATTTAGAAACTGTAAATTTGACTAACACATATGTCTATTAAACCATGTCAGTACCGAAGCATAGAAAACAACGACCGCTAGAGCTTCTCTATTTACCTCACGACCATTAACATCTCTATAGGAACACCACAACTATAAGAGTCTCCATAGAGAAGATGGTAATAGTTTATATTGGGGTCTATTAAGGGTTAGGGTTTTGGTGATTAACACCACTTTCAAGAATAGTTTAGTTATATCATGGCGGTCAGTTTTATTGTCGGAAGAAACCGAATTCCCCGCAGAAAATCACTGACCTACCGAAAGTCACTGACAAACTTTATCACATAACGTTGTATTGAGTACATCTCGCCATGAGCGGCATTCGAATTCGCAACGTTAGTGGTGATAAGCGCTAATTGCACAGGTAGTACTAAATCCACCTACTATTCGATTACGACGGTCCCTCACAACTATTAGAGCCTCTATTTCACCAAAGAACACAAGTCAGTGGTATTAGAATTGTGGTCTAAAGTCAATAACCTTAATTACACGGCCACCCATCCCTCAGTATGTATGTAGGTTTGTGAGAACGATATCTTTTCATACCGTTTTTTTTTTTATCTCAAGGTACAAAGTGGATGGCGAATAGACTACTGTGCTGCCTCTTTCAACTACACTAATTGTCCTGCGGACTTTGACGAGTTTTACACACAGCGACGTCGATGGATAGGTTCCACACTAGCCAACATGTATCTTTTATTGAAGGAGTCAAGAATCTTACGAAAATTAAATCATGGAATTTCGTTCTGGTTTCTGATTTATCAGACAGCTTTGCTTGTATCAACAATTCTAGGTCCAAGTACTGTTATGCTTATTATCGCAGGTAAATTGTGACAAAAGGCAGAAGAATTATCGCTGGCAAGTTCTGACAAGATGTAAATTATCACATGTTATTGGTTGCAAAATGGCCTTGATTAAATTGTAACAAAATGTAAAATTAAATTGTGGCAATAAGCAAAATTATATTTGATAAGTTGTGATAGGAAGAAAAAATGATCTCGTGTAAATTGTTGAGAAAAAACAAAAATTATGATACTATACTATCTCATGCAAATTGTTAAATAAACAATATTATCTCAAGTAAATTGACAAGAAGCAAACTTTTCGCTCTTAAATTATGACTGGATGCAAAATCATCACAGTTAAATAAACGTTAGAGAAAACCGAAGGGGCAATCAAGAATGGGAAATCCAGAGAAACTGGCAACATTGGGTACATTAAACACAGAACGAAAACAAAACACACACAAAAAAACAACGCAACACAATATGAGATACAAATACAGGAAAACAAACACAAATAACGTAAATAAGACATGAGCCCTCCTACAAACAACTGGAGGTAACGACGAACTGAACATCGTTTTAATAAGACATGAGCCCTCCTACAAACAACTGGAGGTAACGACGAACTGAACATCGTTTTAATAAGACATGAGCCCTCCTACAAACAGCTGGAGGTAACGACGAACTGAACATAGTTTTAATGTGGAAATGGTAGTGGACATCACAGCACGGAACTAAGCACGTAAGGACACCACAAGCTTTGCCAAAACAATTAATTTGGATCCTCAATTTGTTCAATATATATGATAGTAAATGTGAGTAGAAAGGAAGCAAAATCAAGTACAACCCACTTAGTAAAATCAACATAGTTAGATCACTAATGACATGTGCGGGTGTAGGATTCTTATATTAGAGGGGAAAAACATATATATGAGGAGTCAAAGTTACATCTGGGATTTTATGTTGGAGCTAGCGCACATTTTATAGACGGTGAGTCTAAGGTCCATCGAGTACAGAGCCGCACCCACAGGATTAACAATCCCCCTATTAGCTCATGATAATTAGTTATTAGACGATGTAGATGATCTTAAAGAAGACTATGTGGTTTACTTTAACAACAAATCAAATTATCACAAGTCGATGTTTCAGAGGTGCGTGGTCTATTGCGCCCCTGTCTACATCCGTACCAAAATGATATACCAGTATGTTTGTGTTGTAGGTGGTCTTATTTTAGGGAGGACAAAATTGTTTACTCTAACAATAAATTACCAGCAGTCAATGTTTTAGAAGTGCACGTCTCATCTACATCTGTTCCTGAATGATAAACCAGTATATTTATGTTGTAGGTGGTCTTGCATTCGCTTGGAACCTAGGTTCTACGGAAACAGTCATAGCTCAGTTCGCCGTCGCTATTGTATTTGGAATAATATGTTTAAAAACGTCAAAGAAAACGCAACTACTGGTAAGATTTATTAAATGGTTGAACTTTTAACTTTAAATAGAATGTATTTCACCTTTGTATCCGGATGAACTCTGTTCTCAGAGTACCCGGAGAAACCATCGACCTACCACAAGTCATTGACAACCTTTAAAACATAATGTTGCATCAAGTACACCTCACCATGAGCCGGATTCGAGCCCCACAATGGCAGTGGTGATAGGCACTGATTGCATAGGTAGTTGTAAATCCAACTACCATATGATCACAGCCACGACGGCCCTTCTGCCGATTCTGATTGTATGTGTTCGACTTGAGTACTTCTAGTTCATACCAAATATGGGTAAACCTGTCTTTGTTCACTTTCCAGGAGAACAGTGACATGTGGCCACATACGACAGATAGTCACTTAATAAAGGCTAAATTGATACGAAATGCATTCTGAAGGAAATTAAAAATCAAGCCCACATAATAAAAGTTATTGATTAATAGAGGTGGTCACTAAAGCAGGTGGCCAGGGTGGCTCAATGGGTTAGGTAGTTGGATTACCTAACAACTCATACAAGCTTATCACAAATCCGGCGTGGGTTCGCACCCGGTTTTGTAAATTACAAAAAAGGTGCACTCGACTCGCAGCCGCAAGTGATAAAGTTTACCAGTTGCTTGCCCATGGTCGGTGGTACTCTCCGGCTTCTTCCATCACTAAAACTGGTTGCCATGATATAGCTGAAATATTGCTGAAAGTGGCATTAAACACCAAAAATCAAATCAAATCTAAAGCAGGTTAACAGCACTGACCTCCTGAAACAGGTTGAAGATTATGTCAGAGTAGATTATAAATTACAAAAAGCAAAATCATAATGGGCAATGAATTATTGCTTTAGCAACAATTCCAACTAGAAAGTTGATTACAAAATTAAAATGGTACATTTGAAATATATATTACCGTGATACAAGTGCAGTTTACCAATATTAGGTGTTGTTGGGTGAAATTATTCAGGCATATTCAGGTGTACCAGATGGTGAAGACACCACTCACTTCTATGTTTACTGCCAAATGACATTAGAACTTGATCCAGGTAATGAAAACGTAGATATCAAATTTGGTTCCAGTATTGTTATAAATACTGTTATAGTGACAACCGGAACCAACCTTTGAACCGTAATGAAAGCGGGAGGTTTGGTGCCTTAAAATCTGATTCAACACACCATTTCTTTGGAAATGCCTGTACCAAGTCAGGGTCATTACGGTTTTCACAGTTTTCCGGTTGTTGACTGATTTTGTCTGTTTATATACTCATGAGTTTTGACTTTCCCTTTGGGAGATTGTTCGAAGTTCGGTAATTTTGTTATTACCCTTATTTAGTGCGCACGACATGTTTTTAGAATAATCTTCATTAGGTACCGTCAAAGTCGACAGGCAAGAAAGCCAAATAAATTAAAACCTTTAAGGTGGTACCATACACTTCAGGTAAAATTTGATCTGCTCCTTTAATTTTCTTATTTTTTTTGACAGTGTGTTTGAATATATCCACTGTAATAAATATAAAAGTTTTAACAAATTCCAACCAACAGACTCAGAGCTATAAATTCACTAGCCACATAGCAGCTTTTTTTTCTCTGTGGTTTTGATCACCGAGATGCTTGAAATCTGCATACAAACATCATATGATCAAAACTTTCAACTGATTGTAAAGAGTTATCTCCCTGTAGTGTATGGTACCACTTTAGGGAGCAAGTAAACCAAAGGACATTCATTCATTAACAGCGAAAATTGAGTAAGTTCACCTATATATTAGGTATTGTTGGGAGAAATTATTCAGGCGTATCCAGGGGACGAGATCCAAGAGAGGGATAACACCACCCACTTTTATGCTTACTCACCAAGTGAAATTAGAACTTGATTTAAATAATTATTTTGAATTATTTCATCTGCATACAGCACAAATATGGATTTGATGTATTGTTCTATTTTTTCGGTTTCAGACTGCAAAGATTTTAACCTTTGCATACGCTTTAGTTATGATTGCTGTCATTGTTGGAACTGCTGAACAGATCGTAGAAAATTTTGCAGGATTTAACCAGAACCCAGTTAAAAGTGGAAATGATACAATTGAGCCAATGTATAGCCCAGATTGTAAGTGAACATTTTCTGGTTAACACATTCTATGCAAAACAGAATAGAGCACAATATTATACTTTATGCAAATTTCTTTGATAATTCGTCAATTTCATTGGTAAATGTAGATGTGGTATTTTTCTCTTAACTTTTCTTAACCCCGCCCACCAACGTACAGGGTGGTATTGCAAGGATATACCACATCCCGCAATACCACCTTTCACAATACCACCCTCCACAATACCACCCTCCGAAGGGCATTCAGTATAATATAAAACATACTGCCTTTGGTTTAGGGTGTTACGGTAGATTACCACACTCAGAAAAAAATATCACCCTCGACTTCGTCTCGGGTGATATTTTTTCTTCTTGTGGTAATCTACCGTAACACCCTCAACTAAAGGCAGTATGTTTATAATGCACACTTTGAAGCATAATACAAACGTAGATATCTAATTTAGTCACCATGGTGATTTTCTGGAAGAAACTTCATTAGGTATTTCATAGTCAGAAGATTGGAGAGGTAAATAATTTAAAGGTGTAGAGTGTAGAGAAAACCAATGAACCTGAACAAGATAGCCAAAATTGGTTAAGGTTACACATATCTGAGGGATATCAGCCTTTCTGTTAATAGTTTTAGTGGTTAACGCCACTTTCAACAATATTTCAGTTATGTCATCGCGGTTAGTTTTATTGATGGATTAAACCACCTGTCGTAAGTCACTAACAAACTTTATCACATAATGTTACATCGAGTACACCTCGCAATGAGCGTGATTCGAACACACAAGTTTAGTGGTGACAGGCATTGATTGCATAGGTAGTTGTAAATCAAACTATCATACGACCATGAAGGCCTCTTGTGTGAGTAAATTGCATTATTTATGAACTGTAAATTTCAAACATACAATGTATATGCAAAATGTATATAAAAAAATTATTTTAGATGTCCGCATATCATATATCAGTCAAACCGGGACCGTGGGAATAAATATTTGTGGGCGGAGCAAACATTCAGATTGTTCATTATTTTGACCACGGCTATCTCGAGGAGGAAAAATCAATAATACATAGTTTCACAGTTACTTTTGGAGCAAAATATTTGACAGGCATGGTCACTAGTGTTCGTTCTTACGAAACATTTAGTCTTATTAAAAATAATATTTTTCATCAGTCTAAAAACTGCAAAAATCACTACAAATTTCTGAGGTATGTGACCTTGGTCACGTTGGACATGTGACATACAGTTTCATAAATATGCTTTCATATCAACGGGGATTTTTTATATTAAGCTCCGCCCACAAATTTTGTCGGTAGTCACTACTGCAAATTCCCCTTTAACCGGAAAAAAACAATAATTCCTCACTGTCGGAACAGTTTCAAAAGTTCATCGAAAAATCGTAGAAACAAACAAAATCTATGTGTGGTTTAACTAATTTTATCATTTCACTTGATGCTTGGCCCATAAAACTAATTAAACCCCGCTACCTTTCTATTGAAGTGCCTGTACCAATCCAGGAAAGTGGACTGTCATATATTTGTGTGCTAGGAGTATCGAATTTGCCTCTTTCTACGATTTTTCATGGGCAATTAAAAGCAGTTCGATTTTGAACTTTACCACATTTTTCTTTCTGTAGTTATATCCTTGCTTTTGTTCAGTTAGAAGCGGGGGCACCCATTTCCGATGGATACATTTTGTATCTTCTATTAAAAAACAAAATGTGGACTTTTACATTTTCAGCTATAAGTGAAGACATTCCAATATCTTTTACAACAATATGCTTCGGAGGTCTTATGGGGCTGTTACTAACAACGGGTCTGTTACATCTGCCTGAGTTCTACTGTCTGTTCCAAGGATTCTGGTTCCTCCTGTGTCTACCTTCAGGATATATTATGTTGATAATATACAGTATATGTAACATAACAGACAGATCATGGGGTAAGATTTAATTCAATTATTCTGTACATAGCTAAAATTGTATCTATATATTTTATGCTACAGTCATATTAAGACACAAATTCTACTGAAAATCACACACTGAACTCGGTTAATCCAGAAGTTTAATATTTGTTTGCCGTGTTTTTTACAAGCATAACATACCAGTATGTGGGCCTTATGCAACATATGATAAAATTCATTGTAACAGTGATTACGAAATTTTTAAAGGTACCAGAGTGGTAACAAAAGTCGCAAATAAATGAAGAGAAGAACAAGCTATAGCAAAAGGAAAGAAGACAGCAAGGCAGACAAAGAATGGTTCACAAAACTCTATGCAGAAAACTAAAGACTGAGCAATATACACATTCTACTAAACACCGGTGATGAAGTTATGTGCTCCAGTGCGAGCCCCCGTTGTGTTACTCGTGTCATAAATTCGGCCATAAGTTAGTATAACCTGTCCAATTTATTATATGATTTAGTCGTTTTTATTGTGAGTTATCTAGAGTGAATGTCAATACAATGTACCTGAAACTAATCATCTAATGTGTGCATATTACTAAGGATATCGCAATGCAAAATTGATGTCTATATATATGCAAAGCAATGGTGATACTGCAGTAATGGGATTTACGAGAGACAAAAAAACTATTTATACATTGTAGGAACTCGCGAGGACAAACAGGAAAATACAGTAAAGAAAACGGGTATCTGGTATGAACATATAGGACAAATATTCAGACAGATATTTTTGTAAGTCAAATACTCAAGTGCTCATTCTTAAATAAATCATTATTTTTCTACCATCCTCTTAGCATCCCGTTTAGGGTATTGCAGCTGAAATGTTTCAACTCCATAATGAAATGATATCAAGATAAAATCATCAATTCCATAATTTATAAAACCTCACCTTCATAAAGATTTCTTAAATATGACACAAAGGGACATTGAGAACTAAAACTAATTTAAATAATTTATAGTTTTCAAATTGTAGATTTCTCATTTTATTTAGTAATACATTTTTCACCAAGTGTACAGTGTGGTTTACATTATTCAGACTATTCTATTGTTTATTGTAATTACCAAGACGTTCTGAACACCGACTACATATAGCAAACAATTACTAGTTGTAATATAGCAACAACCTAATCTCTCTTGTTTTTATTGTCCAAACAGTGGTCATAAGACAACTTGGTCACTCATTGGGATTTCCATCTCTCAGTAGCTTGAGATACATGACGGATGTCTTATAAGAGGTAGAAACTGCTTACCCTTCACGACGGACTGAGTTCACCCCTGTTGCTCATCCTGTTAGTTTTTTGTGTTGTGCTATTGTGTGTATTTGTCTATTGTCGTTACGATTTCCGCATAAAAACGATATTCGGTTCGTCGTCATCTTCAGTTGTTTGTATGAATGCTCATGTCTTCAGGGCTCGAAATTAACGCTAGCAAGCAGGCAAATTGCTAGTTGAAATTTCAATTTGCCTTAATTTTGCTAGTGAATAAAGTTAGAACTAGCAGAATTTTGCTAGTTGTAAAAAATTATGTGTTCAGAATCGTATCTGAACTATGACAAACGTGTAAATTTGTTTTCTCGTATGATCGGTAAAGATCGCATTGACTTCATAAAAAAGGACGATATAAGATAAGATAAGATTTTATTGATCCAAATTAAAGGGCCCACGAAGGGGCATACAAACATAATAACATAAGGTGATTGCATAAAATATCAAATAAATTGTAAATGCAAGAATGATAGACATGACTGTAGTGTTATAATAGACAATATTATAATATAAGATTCCAACTATCCGAAACAGTGACTTTTTAACAGGAAATCACACATGCTTATTCAAATATCTTTACTTTCTGAGTTTAAAAGCCATATAAATTTATCCCCAAATGATAATTTTTCAAAGTTAGAATAATTAATGTTATTCTTAATTATTTCAAGAAGCTTGCACCTAGAAGTAATGTAAAAGGAACATTTTAATAGAAGGTGTTTTTCGGATTCTATTTCATCTGAAAAACATTTTACACAAATGCGATTCTCTAAAGATGTTAAAGGTTTTGAATATCTGCCAGTTTCAATCTTTAATTTATGGTTACTGATTCTAAATTTAGTGAGAGATTTTCTTTGATTAAAATCTGATAAAATATGAAGATAATTTTCAAATCCAAAATTGCATTTGAGTTTTAGATAGGTTCGCAATTTCCCGTTTTCATCTAGAAGTTTATTTCTTTTAACATACCATTTATTTTTATAAAAGGCTTTTGTATAAACTTTAATTTTTCTGTTAAATGTATATGCTTATATTTAAGCATATTGTGAATTCCTGTATTGTTATCAAATATTTTAAAAAGTCTCTGTAGACCAGAATACCAAGTGTCACAACCCTGTGAGTGTAGGTATTTATTTTCAATGTATGCATTCTTAAGTAAAAAATTAGTAGAAGAATCTAAACGATTCCAGTATTTAAAAACTGATGTAAAGCAATCTAATGCAAATGGTATTCTTCCTAATTCACTCAATATTGCAAAGTTGGTGCTTGTTTTATTAGCACCCAGTATATATTTACAAAAATGAATATGTAATTTATCACAGGGAAGTACAGATGGTAATCTTGAATAGTTAAACATAAAGTTAAAGTCAGCTGATTTTGGTAAATAACAACCCCATATTTCTGAACAATATAATAAAATAGGTTTGACAGTGTGGTCAAAGATGTGTAGACTAGTTCTGGGCATTGGATACAATGATAATACATCTGCTTTCAGTTTGAATAAAGCTTTGACTGCTTTCTTGTAAAGTTCAGTTTTGGACTCTGTGAATGAGCCAGATGAGGAGAATGTTATCCCTAGATATTTGTAACTATTACAACAGTCTAAAACTTTATTATTGAGTAGGAAATTTTGTTTAATGAATCTTCCAGTTTTATTAAAGATTACAACTTTCGTTTTAGATATGTTGACTCACATACACCATTCTTTACAAAATAGTTCAAGAGAGTCTAATTTGGACTGTAACCCATTTTGTGAATTAGATAGAAGAATAACATCATCTGCATATAAAAGACAGTCAATTCTATTATTGTTAATATAAACTGGGTCAAATGAGTGTAAAAGGTAATCTGGAAGATCATTTATAAAAATTTTGAAAAGATTGCGGCTTAATACATCCCCCTGTTTAACACCAATAGATGATTCAAATGAGTCTGTGAGATTCTGGCCAACTTTCACGCAAACTGTAGATATCTTATACATATCTTTGATTAGATTATAAAAAAGACCACCAACATTCATATCCAAGAGTTTAAGATAAATGGCTGTGTGGGCGACTGTATCGAAAGCTTTGCGAAAATCGACAAAGCATGCAAATAGTTTATCTTTCTTATGGAGGTATTTGTCGATAAGAGTTTTGAGGACAAACATATGGTCAGAAGTTCGGGAATCTTTAGTGAATCCTATTTGGAGTGGATTTATCAATTTATGTTTAATTAAAAAATGTTCAAGTCTATTATTGAGTATAGAGTTAAGCAATTTTCTTAAGCAGCCAGTAATTGCTATTCCTCTATAGTTATCTGGTTTGGATCTATCACCATTTTTGAATATTGGGGAGATATAGCCTCGAGACCAATTGTCAGGATATATTCCTGATATTAAATTTTGTTGAATAAGAATGTTAATGAAGGTGCAAATTGGAATTTACCTGCCATAAGCATATCATTTGTTATTAATTGTAATCCACCTGATTTATTCCTTTTAAGCTTTTTAATGGCATATAGGACTTCGTCTTCAGAGATGTTGAAGTCCAATTCATTGAAATTTAAACTTTCCTTTTCTTTTAGTAAAAGTTTTTGTTCAAGGTCTAAAAGCTGTTGCTTAAACTCTTTTTGTGGGGCATTTAATGATTTAAAATGGTTAAAGAATTCAACCTTACTGAGGGGTAATGAGTCATTATCCTTATCTTTTAAACTTTCAATAAGTTTCCAATAAGCTTTAGGGCTGTTGTTGTTAAGGTTATCAAGCTGAGATAATATGGATTTCTTGAAGTTCTTCATTTTATATTTTATATTTTTGTTGTAAATTCTATGCAGTTTAAAATAACTGTTTTTGATGTTATAATCAAAAGGATAAATAGATAATAGGGCTCCTTTTCTATCCAGTTCCTTTCTTTGTTTTTTTAGATCACAGTCATACCATTTTTTGTGTGCGAGACCTTTCCTTTTATTGATTTTTAGATTAGGTCTTTTTAAACATGAATCTGCAGTATCTGTTATAATATGTTCAAATTTGCTGCAGGCATTATTAATGTTATCTCGAGTTAAGTCAATGTTGTCATGTATGAAGTCAGATATCTGTTTTTGGAAATGGGGATCATATAAGGTATTTTGGAACTTTATTTCAGAGGTATCATCCCATATGTATTGTTTGGGAAATGGAATATCAGTCGATGTATTAACTGATGGTAGATTCATATACCTGGATTTAATTTCACAGGATAATTTACAATGAGTATCAGATAGTGTTGGGATAAAATTGGCAATGTTAAAAAGAGGTATTTCAAAAAGTAATGGTTCGGACACAATCACATAGTCCACAGTGCTTGCGCCATTGTATGTATGGCAGGAGAATTTCCCAAAAGAGTCCCCAGCAAGTCTACCATTTAAAATTCTAAGCTGGTTTCCAACACATATATCAATTAAGTGATTGCCTCGTGTATCGGTTATTTTATCTTGACTCATTCTAGGGCGAGCTGAGTCGGATACATAACAATCAAATGAGGGATTAAAGTTATTATTATCGTTGGTGATAAAATCATTTTCACAGCCAACTCGTGCATTAAAGTCACCACACAACATTATATTACCATAGTCTTGGTATTTAATAATGTCCTTTTCAATAAGATCAAGGATAGAGCAATCTTGGTTATGAAGGGTGGCAGATTGGGGTGGAGGATAATAAACAAAACAAGTATAAATGTCTTTTTCAAGATTAAAAAAATCCTTTTTAAGGATAAACCAGTGAAAGTTAGAGTTCTATAGTTACGTATTTGTCCGAGAAATACGAACAACCATACTGGTTCCCGATTTTTAAAATAACATCTGGTTGTAATTTTTACAGTTCCAAGTTACCAGTCGAAATGTCAAAAAGAAGAAAAGTTTTCTGATCACGATCGCGATGTTACAAAAATTACGAAATTTTTTCGCCAAGTTTCAGGTAGATTTATAATTGTGATTATAGTGTTTACAGTGATTAAGAGGAAATAATCATGAAAATCGTTGTGTGACAGCTGACACTATCGTATGAACACAGCCTGTCAGTGTCTGCTTGCAAGAATGGCAAGATTACGATTTTCGTTTCTCCAACTTTGGCCTAGCTAGAGTCTAAAGTAAATCAATTATCGTGTTTTTAACAGAAGTGATCTCATAATTTTATTCAAATAATTATTATTGCTCTGTTTCCAGCTTGATTACCTCTAACTCATCTCTTTTATACAATTTTCACATGAAAAAAAGCAAAGAAAAAAAAATTAACAGACAGGCATATTTCCTTTACTGGCTTTACAATAATTATTCTGTCACATTACATAATTAAAGATAAAACAGACAAGCCAGTCATTAGTTATTATCTTGGTAATAATTATATAATTATTTGAGATGAAAAAAGTTCAGTAAATGCACAGTGATGCAGCATACCCACAGCTTTTTTTTCATTTCAAGGTACATTTGTACATGTACCCCAACTCCACCAATATGGGGGTACATGGAATTTTTTGAGGGTACAGTGTGTGGCTCTTTATATTACTGTCAAATAAAACATTGTTTAAAACACTGTATGTTTTCATATGATATGGCCATTTCCCATGAAATATTAATGCGCGTTTGTTCATATCGGGTACATGTTTCTTTTAAGAAATAAATCGTGGAAGCCAGAATGTCCGGGAGCAATTTACTTAATGGTCAAGGACGCCTTTCACAATGCGATATAGTCGGAGACAGTGAATTGCTTAATCTAATAAAACACATTAAACCTTAGTCTTATTGTTACATATTTCAATGAAAATAACATACATTTTTTGTTAAATTTGGTTGCTAGTCAGGTCAGTCTGTTTGCTAGTAGATTTTTATTTAACTAGCAAAGTTTTGCTTGTGGTGAAAAAAGTTAATTTCTAGCCCTGGTCTTATATACGTTAGTTGTGTTTGTTTGCGTATATTGGTGTCCAACACATATTGTGTTGTATTTTTGTTCATATTATGTACCATATGCTGCCATTTTCTCTGGATTGTCCATTTTTGATTGCCCCTTCGGTATTCTCTAACGTTTATTGCAGACATATTGAGTGGAAGTGAATCTGTGTGGTATTTTTTTTACTGTTTGTTTATATCTGTATTTCCGTTATATCCAATTACCAGAAAGGGATGTGTGGGATCACATTAACAGGTTTAATCCCAGCACATTTTTGTGTCTGTCCCAAGACAGGATCTAGATTTCCATTTGCAAATGTCATAATCTGATTTGTATTTCATGATGTGAGGTTAGAGGGAATTTGTCATTTTGTTATTATTGGTGAAATTGCTGGCCATCATCCATTTAATTATAAATTATTTTCATAATGTTCTCGATATTATGGTGAAGGCATCGTGAAGCAGGAACTGCTTACCCTTCCGGAGCACCTGAGTTCACCCCCGGTTTTTATTGGGGTTCGTGTTACTCGTTCTTTAGTTTTATATGTATGTTTTGTTGATCGTTGTTTGTCCTTTTGTCCTTTTTCTTTTTGGCCATTGTGTTGTCTGTTCCTCTTCGCTATGCGGATTCTGATTGCCCCTTTGGTATCTTCAAACTCTTCTTGATAAATTGTGTCTGATCCATAGTTTGTATAGTTTCTTGACAGTAAAATACTTTTTAGGCATACTAATCTATGAATTTTGTTTATGTATTTCCAAAAACGAATATTTTATTTTCATGTATTATTAGTACATATACTAAGCAAAGAGTGTAATGGATGTAAGATGATGTGATACAGTTTGTCAGTGACTTGCGATAGGGTTCTCCGGTTTCCTCCACCAACGAAACTGACCGCTACGATAGAACTGACATATTGTTGAAATTTGTGATAAATATTAAGCCATACGGCCACATCAAGCCATTGTTATCAAAGCTTAAACTTCTCAAAATTCTTTAGTTGGCTTTGTACATTTGTTTTCCACAATACCTTGGCTTGTGTGTGTTCTTACTTTCTTACCAGTCATTAAGCTCATCTAAGACCATCGGTACCGATAAAGGCATATAATTATTGTAATGATTAATGAAACATATAAATTCAATTTAATGCAATCATCAGTAATTAAATTTATAATTTTGATAAACAGATTCATAAAAATATAATAAAACAAAAACACAATATTCGAACAAATACGAATCGTGGGAAGACATTTATAAACATTTGAATCACAAAAAATATTTTTTTTATAATGATTTATTTTGGAAAAAATGTGGTGCGTTTTTGTAAAAAAAAATGGGGACATTTTGGTGAAAAGTGGGGCGTTTTTGGTAAAAAGTTGGGCCGTTTTGGTAGTCGGGGGGTTTTGACCTGTTGCCATAAACATCATAACCCTGACCCCCTAACCAAAGCAAGAAATCCACCAATCTCAGTTCTTTCTAAGTTAATATGTCTTAATAAATAAGCACATGGACAGTGCGTTGTTATGTACTGTAAACCAACTTTTGTTCGCGTGCTATAAACCTTCGCGACTTTCGTGGTAGAGTACAAAATCACGAAAGTTTATATCCGCGAACAAGTCGGTCTAAAGTGTGTAAGAAACAAGAACATTGTGGTTATCGCGAAATTAGATCTCAGCGAAACTGTCTTGAAGCAGAAAAACGCGAAACATAATAGCCGCGAAAATAAGTTGGTTTACAGTATATGTGTGTAAGCATATCGTTTTCGCACATGTTTCTTTAATGATCTTCCTGTTAGAGTTTTTCTTTGTTATATACCCCCGTTCCACCGGAGGGGGTATACCGTCCTTCCGTCTGTATGTTCTTCCGTCCGTCCCAAGATATTTTCGTCGCATTTTTCTCAGCAACTATTGATGGCAGAAATCTGATATTTGGTCACAAGCTTCATATAGGTACCTCATATCATGGGAAGCGTTTTTGGACCTGTCACATTCCTACTTCCTGTTTGCCGACTTGGTTGGTTTTTATGCACATTGAACATATATGAAGAGCGGGGTATTCATAAGTGAGCATTACCTCACAGTTCATCTTGTTTTTTTTTCTTTAGCTGTTGTGATAATACGACTAAGAAGGACGACGACAATATACACCCTGTAGGCAGAGAACAAGGAGGACACGGTTCCCCTGCTACAACTAGGAAGCGGATGCCATCAGATGCCTCAGACTTAGAATATAGTCTAACAAAATCAGATCAAGGCCGACCATCTTGCACGATCATCTACAAGTGCCAAGAAAGTGTAGAAGAGAATCCTAATCAAGGTAATCAATATACATATATTGTGTATCGTGGTCGTGATCGTATCGTAGTTGGATCTACAACTACCTATGCAATTATTGCATATCACCACTAAAGTCGTGAGTTTTAATCACGTTCTTAGCGAGATGTACTCGAGACAACATTATGTGATCAAGTTTGTCAGTGACTCGCGACAGGTCGGTGGTTTTTTTCCGGGTACTCCGGTTTCCTAGTTCCTACACCAATAAAACTGACCGCCACGATCTAACTGAAATATTGTAGAAAGTGGCATTAAACACCATAATCCAAACCACTTAACAGACATCATAGACTAAATATAAGCTGCATTATTCCTACGTGAACACTTGGAAGACAACAAGACAACCGGAACCTTTTAACCAGAATGGAAGTGGGAGGTTTGGCGCCGTAAAATCTGATTCAACCCACCATTTCTTTGGAAATGCCTGTACCAAGTCAGGGCCATTGCGGTTTTCCCAGTTTTCTGGTTGTTGACTGATTTTGTCTGTTTGTTGATTTATGAGTTTTGCTTTTCCCTTTGGAAGATTGCTCGGTGTTTAGTAATTTTGTTATTACCCTTATTTGTAGACTAGATCGCTATGCTATAGGAGAACACTTCATAGAGCAAATGTCTAACTTTATGTTTATTGTAGACTATGATTTCTACAGTAATGTGGCACTTAACTATACAGATTTAATTTCTTATTCCATTACTCACCTTTTCAAGTCAAAAATATACCACCAGTTTTCTCTGATCAATTCTAGATATAAGTACAAATTGATCCGGGAACTCATATTTGTATTATACAAATACAAATACAAATGTTTTATTAATTAAAGTTCAGTCAAGGTGAACATGAGATTACAAAGAGAAGTCAATATAAAAGCATAATTATTAAAGTACGAAAAACAATACACACAATTCATAATGTAATTGTGATCAAAAGAAGGCAATCGGATTATTTTATATAACAATAAAACAGAACGTTACACATGTTGTATGATTTATGAAAGGACATGTATGTACTTGCAGCTACTGAGTATATTTATGGTGATGAAGACGAAATCATTAAAGTTGAGGATTGGATTGGACAGATTGATGGAAGGCTAAAGGTCAGTATAATAAAAACGTATAACGTAGATATCAAATGTAGTCCGCACAACCCGTTTCTGGAATAACCTTCATCAGGTACGTTTAAAATCGAAAGATTGGAAAGCCAAATAATTTAAAGTTTTGAGAGCAATTAAACCAAATGGTCGAGTCAAACCAAACACTAAAAATTGTTTCTGTCTCTCTGCTAAGGAGGCAGTATTAAGGAATAAAAACAGATTGGTTGGTCGGAATCGGGATACTGTGTCCGAATGGAGCGACAGTTCTTCCTGTGCACTGTTAGGCTGTAATCTACATAATGTAGAACTATACTATAGATTCAGCTAAGTATTTTGATACAGTCCAAAACGGACATAATTAACATCTCCTCGATAGGGAACACGTAATCACTCACTCACTCACTCTGTATATTAAAAGTTAGTAAAACAAAGACAATTCTCATCTTAATAGCCTTAAATTCATAAGGGTAGTGTTGTTCTGTAGCATAATGGTTGAATCTAGACGAAATGTCAGGGATTTTGAAGAATTTTCGCCTTGTGTGAAAACAAAAATAAAAATCAGCTGTGAATTGAAAATATAAATATACATTTCTCCTCAAACTTAAAATTTCGCTGAATATTTTACATTCATTTGGCCGTACCTTTTACAGGAAGAGTACGTTCCACTCTTTAAAAAACACGGGTACGATGACACAAGTTTTATTGCCAGTATGACAGATGCGGAATTAAAAAGAATTGGAATCAAGAAACGAACGCAGCGAAATTTATTGGAAAACAGAATAAAAGATCTACCAGATTTTCTTATAGAAACAGCTGTGCCGGTAAGTGTTAGTTACTGCTTACCCTTCCGAAGCACCTGAGTTCACCCCCGGTTTGTAGTGGGGTTTGTGTTACTCGATCTTTAGTTTTATATGTATGTTTTGTTGATCGTTTTTGTCCTTTTGTACTTTTTCTTTTTGGCCATTGTATTGTCTGTTCCTCTTCGATATACGGATTCTGATTGCCCCTTTGGTATTTTCAAACTCTTCTTACACAAAGTGTAGAGTAACAATGTGATTTAAATAAACTTTAGAGAATACACAAGGGGCAATAAAAAATACACAATGCAGAGAAACTGGCAACCTGTCATAGGGTACGCAAGACGAAGACAAACCAAAACACAAAAACATAACATAATATGCGTTGGACACCACTATGCGCAAACACATATAACATAAATAAGACATGAACCCTCCTACAAACAACTGGAGGTAAAGACGAACCAGACAAACACAAATAGCGTAAATAAGACATGAGCCCTCCTACAAACAACTGGAGGTAAAGACAAACCAGACAAACACAAATAACGTAAATAAGACATGAGCCCTCCTACAAACAACTGGAGGTAAGGACGAACCAGACAAACACAAATAAGGTAAATAAGACATGAGCCATACTACAAACAACTGGCGGTAAAGACGAACCAGGCAAACACAAATAAGGTAAATAAAACATGAGCCATACTACAAACAGCTGGAGGTAAAGACGAACCAGACAAACACAAATAACGTAAATATTACATGAGCCATACTACAAACAACTGGAGGTAAAGACGAACCAGGCAAGCACAAATAACGTAAATAATACATGAGCCCTCCTACAAACAACTGGAGGTAAAGACGAACCAGGCAAACACAAATAACGTAAATAAGACATGAGCCCTCCTACAAACAACTGGAGGTAAAGACGAACCAGGCAAACACAAATAACGTAAATAAGNCATGAGCCCTCCTACAAACAACTGGGGGTAAAGACGAAACAGGCAAACACATATAACGTAAATAAGGCATGAGCCATACTACAAACAACTGGAGATAAAAACGAACCAGGCAAACACAAATAACGTAAATATTACATGAGCCCTCCTACA
>MJUT01015974.1:0-18422 GCA_002080005.1 Gigantidas platifrons | reverse complement strand
GATTTATATAATGGTAGAGTAACACTGAAGTGTAGGTCATGTCATCCAAAGACCATTCCACCAAAGTTAGGTTGCAATTGGCTCAGTAGTTTCTGAGGAGAAGATTAAAATGTGAAATGTGAAATGTTGACTGACGGACGACGGACGAAAAGTGATGGCAATAGCTCACATGACCCTTTGGGTCAGGTGAGCTAAAAAGGGCAATAACTCCAAAATGGATAATGGGATTTCCTGCAAAATCACAGGGTAGGTAGATATTGACATGCTGCACATTTTTGTAATTTAAACTTGACATCTATCTCTTATAGTTTTTGAAATAAAGGACGAAAAGTATTAAAATTTTGAAAATTTGATGAAAAAAGGGCAATAAGTCCAAAATTGGGCAATGGGATTTACTTCAAAATTGAAGAGTAGGTAGATCTTGTCATGCTGCACATTTTTTAATATAAACTTAACATCTATCTCTTATAGTTTTTTGAAATATAAGACGAAAAGTATTAAAATTTTAAAAATTTGATGGAAAAAAGGGCAAAAACTCCAAGATTTACTTCAATATTGCAGGGTAGATGGATCTTGACATACTGAACATGTTTGCTGTTTAAACTTAACATTTATCACTTGTAGTTTTTGAAATAAAGGACGAAAAGTATTAAAATTTTGAAAATTTGATGAAAAAAGGGCAATAACTCCAAAATTGGGTTATGGGATTTACTTCAAAATTGCAGGGTAGGTAGATCTTGACATGCTGCACATTTTTTTAATTTAAACTTAACATCTATCTCTTATAGTTTTTGAAATATAAGACGAAAAGTATTAAAATTTTAAAAATTTGATGAAAAAAGGGCAATAACTCCAAGATGGGTAATCAGATTTACTTCAAAATTGCAGGGACCCTTCCAGTTTTCCCTATATTTAAACAGTTTTTCAAAGTATTATCTTGAAGTCAAAACATGTCCGATTTCGATAATCATTTGATCAACAAAAGCAGATAGATATGGAGTTTATAGTAGTAATTTTTAAATAACTTTTTGAAGCATATTTATCAAATCAACATGATTTAAACACAGACTTAAATAATTTGTCTACAAAAGTACTATCATTGCATTGTGCTTGGAAAGAAATTAATTTAGTTGTGTGTTTAACTTGTGTATTCTCAAAATGTTTCTCATAGAAAATTATTTTGAAATTATAGAGTAAAACTACATTAAAGGCATATTGTCTACCAAATCGTAATTTTGTCAAACCCAAAATTATTGTAGGTTTCCGTACTGACCCTCATAAAATGAAGATTAACACCCAGTTATGCTGCAAAAGATACAATTTTTTGACAAAAAAGACCAAAAACTATCGTTATCGGAATTATTGTCCAGGATGACAAGAATTCAAATCTATTCGTATGACCTTCTATGTTAACCAGTCTTGAGCATGCGCACTGCTTAGAAACAATAAACGACATGGCATGTTTTCAATGGTTATCGTGGAAATATCGGCTGAATCTGTTAAGGCATGTAGTTTTCATCAGAGAAAATCTATTCCCGATACAGAAATTATTTATTCTACGTCTTTTAGATACAGTCGGATCGCAAATAGCAAAAAGTAACAACACTTGGTTAGTAGCTTGCAATGATCCTTCATGACAATTTTCAATTCCATCCTCCATGTAGTATCGGAGAAGATCTTTGAAATTTCAGCCAATCAGATGCTATTATGGCCCCTGGCAGCCATATTGGATAACCGATCGGAACAAAAAGTAACAACAATTGATCAGAACCTTGTCAGAAACATTTCTGCCAAGTATGGTTCCAATCCATCCAGTGTTACATATTTTACATATTTCCCATAGGGTCGCTATGTTAAATTATGTCACCCGCTGGTAGCCATCTTGGATTTTCAATCGGTCCAAAAAGTCACAACACTTGGTTAGCAGCTTGCAATGATCATTCATTACAATTTTCAATTCCATCCTCCATGTAGTATCGGAGAAGAAGATCATTAAAAATTTCAGCCAATCAGAGGCTTTTATGGCCCCTGGCAGCCATGTTGGATAACTGATCGTAACTAAAGTAACAACAATTAGTTAGACCATGCAAATGAACATTCCTGCCACGTTTGGTCTCATTTGCTTCAGTGGTTCTCTAAAAGAGGATTGAAATGTTTGCGGACGGACGACAGACGCCAAGTGATGGCAATAGCTCACCTGACCCTTCGGGTCAGGTGAGCTAAAAATGTATTCTTGCATATCCCTGGGTGAAAAAAAATAACGCATATTAAAGTTCCGCGAAATGTTGTTGACGACTTTGGCACATAAACAACACGACGTCATATGAAAACTTCCAGTTTAAAACGTAAAGATCAGATGTTTTTCAATTTCGTCTACGCTTCAATTTTGATAAATGTTAAGCAAAAATAAGTTTGCAAGGTAGGGATTTAAATTATTTTTGTGCATTGTTGTAAATGTGACATATAGGATTTCACATCTTCAAGGTGGTGGATCCTTTCAGCCGAACCCCCCTTAGTTATGACTTTTAGATTGAGAATTTTACATAGAATAGTAGTCTATCAAATCCAACGATACAAACGAATTGCATTAGAATATGCAATTGACAGATGAACAACGCAGACAGACAGACAGACAGACGACGAACACAAAGTGATTGCAATAGCTCTCGTGACCCTTCTAGTAAGGTGAGCAAAACAAATCCAATTAAAAAAGTCTGATACCAACATACCTTCTGTAGTTTCTCCTTCTTCATATTCTTTTAAAGGAACCGGGAAGTCAATTTGTCCATTGAACATCAACACATACGTTCCTTTAAATCGCATAAATAACCGATGTGTCATGTCGAGAGACCTCTGTCCTCCAAAATCAACGAGATCTGAAGGGGCAATTTCTATCTTATATGATCCTTTTCTTATTTTCTCTTGTATATTCCCTCGAAGCTTCAAGGGAACCATCTTTTTATTCTTTAAGTCTATACCATTCCTCCCAAAATAGATGGTTAGTCCATCAGTAGACTTCCATTCTTGTGGTATCTTTTCACCAATAAGTATACTGGCAAGAGTTGACTTCCCAACATTGCAGGCACCTCCAAGGAAAACACAATTTTCATACGAGCAGAATGTGCCATTTGACAGGAGCTCTTTTGTTTCATCACTGGTGTCCGTCATTGGAAACTGAGTAACTGAAAAAAAATCATTGATACTGTATATTGTACGTTCTGGTTGCTAGGAATGTAAGAAAATCGAAACGTTATTAATTCTCATGTGACCTCATTAAGCATACTAATGCAGTCTTCGAATAATAGGCGGTAGTCCGAAGCCCGAAGCGTGTAAAATTGTACACGGGCGTATAAAATGAGTAGTTAGTTCCACAAGCCTGTGAAGAAAAAAGTCATATAGTTTCAAAAGTTGATTTCATAAGATATTGTGTGTAGATATTTAATTTATTGTTCTCCATTTTCAGTTGCTGCCGAGTCAATGCAAAAAATGGGTAGGCAAACAAGTCCTTTTAAGATTTTCCGATGTTCGAAATAGATTTAGTCGTGCCTGTTTTTTGCAATTTGATTGGTTGATATTTTTACCATCATGCAGTTTTTAAAAAAGGACGAGAAGCAGGGCTCACGTTAGAGGGCAAAGAAATTGCCTTGTGAAGGTTGACTTCGATTTCTCATTGGTGAAAAGCGAAGTTCAAGTAGCTTTGTAATTTTGAAGAGTCACCCTATGTTGCCCACGTATTTTTGCCACGTGCCATATATGAAAATGTCGACATCGTGTTTATTGAAATCTATGGTATTCATTAAGTATTTTGGAAGTGATTTTCTTGAAAAGTAATCCATTTTGGTTCAAAGAAACTTTAATTTCGTTCAATATATAATAAAAATGGCACCACGAGAAAGGGGGCACAATCAGACACTGTGATACGGGAAATGTTGATCGAAGCTACTTTTAACCAAGCGAACTTTTGATTTATTTTTTCTCAATCCTGTGACATAAAATCTGAGTTCTCATATATAATATGTTCATATTTACGAAGGTTGGTCATTCAAAATTCGTTGAAACGCACGGAGACACTTCAAATTTTATCGATCCGCTTCCAAATCCGATCGGTATTTTTCATTTAATATTGTGATCTATTAATAGAAGTGTTTATATGCCGACAGACCTGTGTCAACGTTAATACCCCTGCAGATAAAAAATAGACTTTGAACCTCAGTAGTTTTATTCCATTGTTGCACTATGATTTGAGGTCTGACAAATAATAATTACAGCCTTTACTTGCTTCACTGTAGACTGTAACCGCCTACCTCAGACAGCAGTGCTGAGTGACTCAGTCGAGTCATTCAGGACTGCCATTACCACATCTCATCCTTAAATTCGCTCCCTGCTTTGTACATATTTTTAAAACTTATTTCTTATTGTATTTTTTTTCTTTTTTATCATTTTCTTCTTCCTTTTTCGCATCGCAATTCAATGACATAATCTTCAAATTGCTGAAGTAGGTCATTATTCGGTAGAAGTAGAAGAAGAAGTTCTGAAGAGGTCAGTGTAAATATACGTTCGTGCTATATTTGCAATCCCTTGCTATCTATATATAGTTGGACCGTTCAGTAAATTGGCATAGACATATTTCTTCTGCTGAAGGCTACACAAATATGACTATTTACAATTGGTGTGGTATTAATTCAAAGCATAGTGATATTTAATAAAAGGGGATGGGATACATATTAAAAACCATCACCAAATTATATATCACACGCAATGATGACACCTAAGATGTGCATAGTACTATACAAATCCTTGATAACACCACAAGTTTTTGTTACAAGAGTCTTATAACAATATTGGCTGTGATAATGATGATGATGAGGAGGAGGTGGACAATGATGATGATATCGATGCTTTTGACAATATGATTTTAGAATTTTCAAGAGATTAATATAAACATGGATCCAAATTAAAGTGTTTTTTGTTTTTTTTTTACATTCTGGTCTTCCCTAATGCATAATTGACATGTCCACATAATATTTGGTATGTCATCATGTCTTGAGTTTTGGTGGTTTGAATTAATGGTCTTTAATGTAGTTTTCAAATTCGGGTCTGTAGAATTGATGGTGGGCCTGTAAATATTTGAACTGTAAGGTAAAATGCTCAGCGTGAAGACTGCTAATGTGTTATTGATTCTCATGTGACCTTATTCCAGCATACTGATGTGTTATTGATTGGCATGTGACCTTATTCCAGCACACTAATGTGTTATTGATTAGCATGTGACCTTATTACAGCATACTAATGTGTTATTGATTCTCGTGTGATTTCATTCCAGCATACTGATGTGTCATTGATTGTGATGTGGCCTCATTCCAGTATACTAAAGTGTTATTGATTCTGATGTGACCTCATTCCAGCATACTGATGTATTATTGATTCGTATGGTACCTCATTCCAGCATACTAATGTGCTATCGATTCTCATGTGACATCATTCCAGCATACTGATGTGTTATTGAATCTGATGTGGCCTCATTCCAGCATACTGAAGTATTATTGATTCTTATGGTGCCTCATTCCAGTGTACTGATGTGTTATTGATTCTCATGTGACCTCTTTCCAGCATACTGATCTGTTATTGATTCTCATGTGACCTCATTCCAGCATACTGATGTGTTATTGATTCTGATGTGGCCTCATTCCAGCATACTAATGTATTATTGATTCTCATGGTATCTCATTCCAGCATACTAATGTGTTATTGATTCTGATATGGCCTCATTCCGGCATACTAATGTGTTATCGATTCTCATGTGACCTCATTCCAGCATACTGATGTGTTATTGAATCTGATGTGGCCTCATTCCAGCATACTGAAGTATTATTGATTCTTATGGTGCCTCATTCCAGCATACTGATGTGTTATTGATTCTCATGTGACCTCTTGCCAGCATACTGATCTGTTATTGATTCTCATGTGACCTCATTCCAGCATACTGATATGTTGATTCTCATGGTACCTCATTCCAGCATACTGATGTGTTATTGATTCTGATGTAGCCTCATTCCAGCATACTAATGTATTATTGATTCTCATGGTATCTCATTACAGCATACTAATGTGTTATTGATTCTTATGGTACCTCATTCCAGCATACTGATGTGTTATTGATTCTCCTGTGACCTCATACCAGCACACTAATATGTTATTGATTCTCTTGTGACCTCATATCAGCATAGTAATGTGTTACAGATTCTCATGTGATTTTATTCCAGCATACGAAAGTATTGTTGATTCTCATGTGACCTCATCCCAGCATACTGAGGTGTTATTCATTCTCATGTGACTTCATTCCAACATACTGATGTGTTATTCATTCTCATGGTATCTCATTCCAGCATACTGATGCGTTATTGATTCTCATGGTACCTCATTCCAGCATACTGATGCGTTATTGATTCTCATGTGACTTCATTCCACCACACTAATGTGTTACTGATTCTCATGGTACATCATTCCAGCATACTGATGTATTATTGATTCTCATAGTACCTCATTCGAGCATACTGATGTGTTATTGATTCTCATGTGGCCTCATACCAGAACACAAATATGTTATTGATTCTCCTGTGACCTCATACCAGCATACTAATGTGTTACAGATTCTCATGTGATTTTATTCCAGCATACTAAATTATTGTTGATTCTCATGTGACCTCATTCCGCCATACTGAAGTGTTATTGATTCTCATGTGAACTAATTCCAGCAAATTAATGTGTTTTTTATTCTCATGTGACCACATACCAGCATACTAATGTGTTATATATTCTCATGTGACCTTATTCCAGCATACTGAAGTATTGTTGGTTCTCATGTGACCTCATTACAGCATACTGGTGTTATTGATTTGCATGTGACCTCATTCCAGCATACTGATATGTTATTGATTCTCATGTGACCTCATTCCAGCATACTGGTGTGTTATTGATTCTCATGTGACCTCTTTCCAGCATACTGATGTGTTGATTCTCAGGTGACCTCATTCCAGCGTACTGATCTGTTATTGATTCTCATCTGACCTCTTTCCAGCATACTGATGTGTTATTGATTCTCATGTGAGATCTTTCCAGCATACTAATGTGTTATTGATTCTCATGGTACCTCATTCCAGCATACTGATGTGTTATTAATTCTTGTGGGACCTCATTCCAGCATACTGGTGTGTTATTGATTCTCATTTGACCTCTTTCCAGCATACTAATGTGTTATTGATTCTCATGGTACCTCATTCCAACATACTGGTGTGTTATTGATTCTCAGGTGACCTCATTCCAGCATACTAATGTGTTATTGATTCTCGTGCCACCTTATTCCAGCATAATATGTTATTGATTCTCATGGGATCTGATGCCAGCATACTAAAATACTATTGATTCTCAGGTGACCTCATTCTAGCATACTAATGTGTTATTGATTCTCATGATACCTCATTTCAGCATACTGATGTGTTATTGATTCTCATGTGACCTCATTGCAGCATACTGATGTGTTATTGATTCTCGTGCGGCCTTATTCCAGCATACTGAAGTATTGTTGATTTTCAGGTGACCTGAAGTAGTGTTGATTCTCAGTTGACCTCATTGTAAAGTGATTTTCCTACTCCTTTGTATCTGATGCCTGGGGCCCTTATAATTGGGAAAATTAGTGCGTAAATATGTGAAGTGAGAAAAGACGGGAAAAGCAATTTAATGTCCAGTAATAGAATAGCGATCATACTGTACCAAGGTTAATGCCAACAGTAACACATTCTTGTGACGAGGAAGAATGACCACAAAACAGTTCACAAAACTTACATAAATACCCTTGGTGTACCACACTGTCATATAACCATGGGTATTTTTGTTCATTCTTTATTGAACTGAACTCCCTGGCATCTGGTACCATGACCTCTCTAGAGCACAACTGTCCAAATCAGAGTGACAGTCGAACTGTGAATCATTATCAACATCGTCACTATTAACACTACTTACATGTTGTTGGATGTCACTTGAAGCTGTGTTAGGTAATAAAGAATTTGAATTTGTTGTTTCTGAAGTGACACTGACAATGGTAACAAGGTGTTCAACTTCTAGGCATGGTGTATTAGTGTCAGTGATCGGTAGGATCCACCTAATCCCTCTTTTTAAAAATTCATTAAAAAAATCTAAAATGTCAAGTGGGAATAGCTGTAATTATTGTCTAAACAATATGCAAACATTGGGACTGAGGGTGTGTAAACAAAAACTCATTAACTTCAGGTAAACTTTGCTCAGAGAATAGAGAACTAATATATAGTAATGTATCATTTTTATTCTAATAAAAAAATATATAGATACATACATGAATAAGTGATATCCCTATCAATACATTTATATTTCAGCATCCATAGAGCTTATTATTTATTTGTTAATTACATGAAATAATAAACAAGCATGTCTTAGCTTATGTTTGTTACTATTTATTTTTTTAATGAAATTCTTATGATTCATGTTTTTTTCAAAGGTACAAATATTTTTTAAAAGATATTTGATTATTTATGTCATACTTTATTTTAGGGATGTCAAAATTTGTATAAATTGATACTAGAGTACTCTACGTTAATACTCGCGAGTACTCGATTACTCGTGGATTTTATGCAAGTGTAATGTACCAATAAAATGTAACTTCAAATCCCTCAAAACAATGAGTCTAAACTACGAAAATGAACCTACTCCCAGCTCAATAAGACCACACCACTTGAGACCATTCAATTTTAACAAATCTGTATACAATATCTGTGAAATCGACCAAAAATATTACTATGCTTGTTGATATCGTGTGTATTTTTTTCTATAACAGTATACGTATAAGGACAATATACAAGTTTTAATTATTTAATTAAAGCAAATTAAAATCAACATATTTTATGCAAGTGTAGTGTACCAATAAAATGTAACTTCAAACCCCTCAAAACAATGAGTCTAAACTACGGAAATTAACACTACTCCCAGCTCAATAAGACCACAACACTTGAGACAATTTTAACAAATCTGTATACAAACTGTGAAATCGACCATTTTTTTTTACTAAACTTGTTGAAGATCATCATACATATATCGTGTGTATTTCTTTGCAAGTTTTAATTATTTAATTAAAGCAAATTAGAATCAACATATTTACAAATTGATCATAAAGTAGCCTTCGGCAAACAGCTAACAATACACTTGTCCGGTCAGTAGGATAACGGAATCAATGGTCCATTAAATCAATCATTACAAAGTAAAAAAACTGACAAATGTCGCTTGAATGAGGGTCACTATGGGAGACATCAAGTTTATTCTTGTTCAAAAATATGATCTGGTTGACAATTTTGGGAGAAAGTCTATTACGCAGTTAAAGTTAAAGTTAATTCCATTTCATTCAATGTACATTTTACAGTTTTCCCATCCGACGATCTTTTAAAGTATGACCAAACTGCAGATTTAATAAGAGGAATTTTCAACTTCAGAACACGACTTGATATGTCCAGTTTGTACACTTGTATATCATGAATTGTACTCAGTTTAATTATACGCTAGGTGATTATATTGGGGAGATTCTCAAAAGCGAAATTTTTACTATGGGACAGAAATCTTATAAACATGAAAAAAACAAAAAACGCTGAGTAATCGAGTACAAATTGTCTACTCGATACTCGGACCTTCCGAGTGATACTCGATTACTCGAGTACTCGTTGACATCCCTTCTTTATTTCAATCCATATGAAACCAGAGGCCCTGAAGAGCCTGTATCGTTCACCTGGTTATAAAAAGAACCAATTGGTCCTATGTAAAAACTATGTCCTGCAGTGGTTGTCATCTTGTAATTCCGATCAACATAAAAAACACAAAGTTTGTAAAGGACCTACCAATGATTGATGCACAGTTTAGGTTCAATCAGTGCAATAGCTTCAGAGAAGAACATATTTCTGTATTTTCCCCATATGGTCCTGTGTTAATACTATGACCTGTGGTGGCAGCCAACTTGAATTTCGGATCGGCACAAAAATCACAAACTTTTTAGAGGGCCTTCAAATGATTATTCCTGGGCAGTTTTGTTTCAATTGTCCATGTGGTTTAAGAGAAGCGTTTTGAAACATTTTTCCCATAGGGTCCAATGTTAAACCAAGTCCTGCCATAGCCGCCATTTTGAAATTCGGAACAAAAAACCTTAAGTTTGTAGAGGACCATCCAATGAACATTCATGTACAGAATGGCTTTAATCATATTTGTAGTTTCTGAGAAGGCATTTGAACATTTTCCCAAAGGGTCCAATGTTAATATATGTCCTGCAGTGGCGGCCATCTTGGATTTCCAATCGGCATAAAAAACTATAATTTTGTAGACGACCTTCCAATGATCATTCTTTGGCAGTTTGGTTTAAATTGTCCAAGTGGTTTCAGACAGGAAGCGTTTTGATTCACTTTTCCCATAGGGTCCAATGTTAAATTAAGTCCTGCCGTAGCCGCTATTTTGAATTTCATATCGGAACAAAAAACCTGAAGTTTGTAGAGGGCCATCCAATAAACATTCATGTACAGTTTGGCTTTATTCATATTTGTAGTTTCTGAGAAGAAGGCATTTGAACATTTTCCCATAGGGTCCAATGTTAATCTATGTCCTGCAGTGGTGGCCATCTGGGATTTCCGATCGGCATAAAAAAACAGACACTTTGTAGAGAGCCTTCCAATGATCATTCCTGGGCAGTTTGATTTCATTTGTCCAAGTGGTTTCAGAGAAGAAGCGTTTTGAAACATTTTTCCCATAGGGTCCAATGTTAAATTAAGTCCTGCCGTAGCCGCTATTTTGAATTTCATATCGGAACAAAAACCTGAAGTTTGTAGAGGACCATCCAATGAACATTCATGTACAGTTTGGCTTTAAACATATTTGTAGTTTCTGAGAAAAAGGCATTTGAACATTTTCCCATAGGGTCCACTGTTAATATATGTCCTGCGGTGGTGGCCATCTTGGAATTCCGATCGGCATAAAAAACAGACACTTTGTAGAGGACCTTCCAATGATCATTCCTATGCAGTTTGGTTTCAATTGTCCAAGTGGTTTCAGAGAAGAAGCGTTTTGAAACATTTTTCCCATAGGGTCCAATGTTAAATTAAGTCCTGTCGTAGCCGCCATTTTGAATTTCATATCGGAACAAAAAACCTGAAGTTTGTAGAGGACCATCCAACGAACATTCATGTACAGTTTGGCTTTAATCATATTTGTAGTTTCTGAGCAGAAGGCATTTGAACATTTTCCTATAGGGTCCAATGTTAATCTATGTCCTGCGGTGGTGGCCATCTTGGATTTGCGATCGGTATAAAAACAGAAACATTGTAGAGGACCTTCCAATGATCATTCCTGGGCAGTTTGGTTTAAATTGTCAATGTGGTTTCAGAGAAGAAGCGTTTTGAAACATTTTTCCCATAGGGTCCAATGTTAAACTAAGTCCTGCCGTAGCCGCCATTTTGAATTTCATATCGGAACAAAAAACCTGAAGTTTGTAGAGGACCATCCAATGAACATTCATGTACAGTTTGGCTTTAATCATATTTGTAGTTTCTGAAAAGAAGACATTTGAACATTTTCCCATTGGGTCCAATGTTAATCTATGTCCTGCGGTGGTGGCCATCTTGGATTTCTGATCGGCATAGATAACAGAAACTTGGTAAAGGACATTCCAATGATCATTCTTTTACAGTTTGGGTTCAGTCAGTTCATTAGTTTCAGAGAAGAAGATCTTTGAAATTTCAGCCAATCAGAGCATATTATTGACCCTGGCAGCCATGTTGAATATCCGACTGGAACGAAAAACAGAAACTTTGTAGAGGACCATCCAAGGAACATTCCTGCTAGGTTTGGTTCCAAATGGCCCAGTGGTTTCGGAGAAAGAGCTTGAAATGTGAAAAGTTTACAGACGATGGACGCCAAGTGATGGCAATAGTTCACCTGCACCTTTGGTCCAGATGAACTAAAAAATGTGTCATTCCAATTCCTAATTTATTTTTATTAATAACACTTACTTCACTCAAATACTATTTTGCCTTTTTCTCCAATATTTCACATAAAATACAGGAAAATGACAGGTAATAATTAATTAGATACTAATTGCAAAAACAGCAAATTAATTGTAACAATATCTATTGTTATTTGTAAGTGGGAATAGCTGGAATAGGTATTTTTAAAAAGTGGGATTAGATAGAAGACACCCCTGGTGCGGTAGTGGGTTCACTTCAACACAAAAACAGTTTACCTAGCTTTATTAACTTTTTTTTTATAATCCAAAGGATTCAAGTTACATGTACTTGCTTCCATCATTACTGGTAAAATTGTTTTCCGTGTTTAATTCCCAATGAATTGACAAAACATCAAGCATCGTATATCACAGGACATATTTATTATTTTTATATTAATTTTATTTAAGTAAACATCTTTAATAATGTATTCCAAATATTACAATTTCTGCTTTTGTTTTTCTGAAGTTTTATCGCAGTTCGATACATGCCACTTGCAACAAATCAAGCGACCCAATATACTGCACTGGTTCCCGGTATCTTGTGCGTAGTATTTCGCTTGCATAATCAAAACAAACAGTAACCAGGTCATCAATGTGAAAATGTTCGACTTTTAATTTCTTTGAAAAAGATTTCATTACCGATTTTTACGAATAATTTTATCACCACGCTATTGGGAATTTCCCCCCATGAAATTGGGAAAAAAAGAGCCTTTTTCACATTGGGACTGGGGCCGATATTCGGCCCCAAAAACGCATTCGGAAAATCACTGTTCTAGCATACTAATGTGTTATTGATTCTCATGTGACCTCATTCCAGCATACTAAAATGTTATTGATTCTCATGTGACCTCATTCCAGCATACTGAGGTATTGTTGATTCTCAGGTGACCTCATTCTAGCATACTAATGTGTTATTGATTCTCATGGTACCTCATTCCAGCTTACTGATGTGTTATTGATTCTCATGGTACCTCATTCCAGCATACTGAAGTATTGTTGATTCTCAAGTGATCTCTTTCTAGCATACTAATGTGTTATTCATTCTCATGCGACCTCATGCCAGCATACTGAAGTATTATTGATTCTCAGTTTACCTCATTCTAGCATACTAATGTGTTATTGATTCTCATGTGACATCATTCCAGCATACTGAAGTGTTATTTATCCTCATGTGACCTCATCCTTGCATACTAATGTTTTATTGATTCTCAGGTGACCTCATCCCAGCATACTGTGTTATTGATTCTCAAGGTATCTCATTCTAGCATACTGATGTGTTATTGATTCACATGTGACCTCATTCCAGCAAACTAATGTTTTATTGATTCTCATGTGACCTCATCCCAGTATACTAATGTTTTATTGATTCCCTTGTGACCTCATTACAGCATACTGAGGTACTGTTGATTCTCATGGTACCTCATTCCACCATATTAATGTGTTTTTGATTCTCATGATACCTCATTCCAGCATACTGATGTGTTATTGATTCTGATGTGACCTCATTCCAGCATACTAATGTGTTATTGATTTTCATGTGACCTTATTCCAGCATACTAATGTGTTATTGATTTTCATGTGACCTCATTCTAGCATACTGATGTGTTATTTATTCTCATGTGACCTCATCCCAGCATACTAATGCTTTATTGATTCTCAGGTGACCTCACCCCAGCAAACTAATGTGTTATTGATTCTCATGGTATATCATTCCAGCATACTGATGTGTTGTTGATTCACATGTGACCTCATCCCAGCATACTAATGTTTTATTGATTCTCATGGTACCTCATTCCAGCATACTTATGTGTTATTGATTCTCATGGTATCTCATTCCACCATACTGATGTTTTATTGATTCTCATGTGACCTCATCCCAGCATACTAATGTTTTATCAATTCTCATGGCATCTCACTCCAGTATACTGATGTGTTATTGATTCTCATGTGACCTCATCCCATCATACTAGTGTTTTATTGATTCTCATGTGACCTCATCACAGCATACTGAGGTATTGTTGATTTTCATGGTACCTCATTTCAGCATACTGATGTGTTATTGATTCTCATGCGACATCATTCCAACATACTAATATGTTATTGATTCTCATGTGACCTCATTCCAGCATATTGAAGTATTGTTGATTATCATTGTACCTCATTCCAGCACACTGATGTATTATTGATTCTAATGTGACCTCATTTTAGCATACTAATGTGTTATTGATTCTTATGTGACCTCATTCCAGCATACTAATGTGTTATTGATTCTCATGTGATCTTATTCTAGCATAATAATGTGTAATTGATTATCATAGGACCTCATACCAGCATACTGAAGTATTATTGATTCTCAGTTGATCTCATTCTAGCATACTGTGTTATTGATTCATGTGACCTTATTCCAGCATACTGATGTATTATTGATTCTCATGTGACCACATTTCAGCATACTGATGTGTTATTGATTCTCATGTGACCTCATTCCAGCATACTGAAATATTATTGATTCTCGTGTGACCTTATTCTAGCATACTGAAGTATGGTTGATTCTCAGGTGTCCTTGTTCTAGCATACTAATGTTTTATTGATTCTTATGTGACTTCATCCCAGCATACTAAAGTGTTATTGATTCTCATGGGGCCTTATACCATTCCAGCATACTGAAGTATCATTGATTCTCAAGTGACCTCATTCTAGCATACTGAAGTATTATTGATTCTCATGTGACCTTATTCTAGCATACTGATGCATTGTTGATTTTCATGTGATGTTTTTCCCGCATACTGATGTGTTACTGATTTTCATGTGACCTCATCCCAGCATACTAAATGTGTTATTGATTCCCATGTGATGTTATTCCAAGATACCAATGTGTTATTGATTCTCATGAGACCTCACCCCAGCATACTGATGTGTTATTGATTCTCATGAGACCTCATCCCAGCATACTGAAGTATTATTGATTCTGATGTGGCCTCATTCCAGTATACTGATGTGTTATTGATTCTTATGTGACTTCATCCCAGCATACTAAAGTGTTATTGATTCTCACGGGACCTTATACCATTCCAGAATACTGAAGTATTATTGATTCTCAGTTGATATCATTCTAGCAAACTGTGTTATTGATTCTCATGTGACCTTATTCCAGCAAACTGATGTGTTATTGATTCTCATGTGACCACATTCCAGCATACTGATGTGTTATTGATTCTCATGGTAACTTATTCCAGCATACTGATGTGTTATTGATTCTCATATGACCTCATCCCAGCATACTGAAGTTTTATTGATTCTGATGTGGCCTCTTTCCAGTATACTAATGTGTTATTGATTCTTATGTGACTTCATCCCAGCATACTAAAGTGTTATTGATTCTCACGGGACATTATACCATTCCAGCATACTGAAGTATTATTGATTCTCAATTGATCTCATTCTAGCAAACTGTGTTATTGATTCTCATGTGACCTTATTCCAGCAAACTGATGTGTTATTGATTCTCATGTGACCACATTCCAGCATACTGATGTGCTATTGATTCTCATGGTAACTTATTCCAGCATACTGATGTGTTATTGATTCTCATGTGACCAAATTCCAGCATACTGAAGTATTGTTGATTTTCAGGTGACCTCATTCCAGCATACTGATGTGTTATTGATTCTCAGGTGACCCCATCCCAGCATACTAATGTGTTATTGATTCTCATGTGACCTAATTCCAGCATATTGAAGTGTTATTAATTCGCATGCGACCTCATTCTAGCATACTGATGTGTTATTGATTCTCATGGTACCTCATTCCAGCATACTGATGTGTTATTGATTCTCATGTGACCTAATTCCAGCATACTGAAGTATTGTTGATTCTCAGGTGACCCCATTCGAGCATACTGATGTGTTATTGATTCTCAGGTGACCCTATCCCAGCATACTAATATGTTATTGATTCTCATGTGATCTCATTCCAGCATACTGATGTGTTATTGATTCTCATGTGACCTAATTCCAGCATACTGAAGTGTTATTGATTCTCATGTGATGTCATTCCAGGATTTAAAATTAGGAGATAACTGTATTGTATTTGAAAATTTCATGGCATCACTTGGAGATTTGATGTTCGCAAATTGAGTTTACTTGCAAAGTGTTAGCGGAGCCAGTAAACGGTTATTTGCGACCATTAAATCGACAATTGATGACATGAAATTTCAAATATAATACAGTTATCTCCATTCTAATGTAATCATGTGTAGGATAGACATACATACATCATATATGTATATTTCCATATTATTGACAAGAAGACATAAGCGGTAATCAGCTAAAAGTAAAAAAAAATAGTTCATGCTATTTCAACCGTGGAATTGGTGAAAATTACACCATTAAATCGACAACTGAAGCCGTGAAATACTCAAATACAATTCAGTTATCTCCATTCAAATGTAATCATGTGTATTGCTACGTTGTTGATAAGATGACATAAGCCGCAATCGTCTAAAATATCTCATGATTTTCAACCGTGGAATTGATACCATGAAAATTACAGCATTGTCCAATCACAAACCAGGGATATTAAACAACAACATTAGAATGTGCATTCTATTAATATGATCTACATGCTGTCAGTAGAAACATGTCTCAATTGACTCAGTGACTGTCTTTAGTAAGACTTAGCAAAATCATTGTTTTAACAGACATCAGAAACCATCATAGTGATTTGTCATTCTTGATTTAATTTATTTTTTATACACAATTTCACCTTAATTAAATATAATACTCAATTTTCCTGCAATATTTGGGTTGTATGCATCAATAGATAATAACTTACCTCTTTTATCAGTATCAGTATTGCTAGGCATATTCATAGTGTACACATTGTCCTTATATTTCTATAATTATAAAATAAAATATTATAGATAAAAATGTAGAAATTAATTACAGAAACAATATTGCTTAATAAACCTACATAAAATCAGATCTAAAGTAAATATTTCTCACCATCCAATTAATAAAATATCAATAATGTTGTCATGGTAAAGAAACTTAATTTTCATTGTATTGTGTTGTGTTCTATGCCTTCAACCCATTTTTGGGCAGGGGATTGTGCATCAATAAAGATATTGTATGAAATTCAAACGTGATACGTGACAACAACACTTGAACGATTTCCACTTCATTTTTGTACAAACAAGCAAATCTTCGTCAAATTAATTATTTGTATAATGTACAGTATAATTTATATGTAACAAAGTGTACAGTATGAAAGAGTGTGATACATACATCTATATGTAACAAAGTGTACAGTATGGTAGAGTGTGATACGGTGATCTATATGTAGCAAAGTGTACAACAGTGTAAAGTGTGATACAGTGATATATATGTAGCAAAGTGTACAGTATGGTAGAGTATAATACAGTGATCTATATGTAACAAAGTGTACAGTATTGTAGAGTGTGATACAGTGATCTATATGTAACAACGTGTACAGTATGTTAAAGTGTGATACAGTGATCTATATGTAGCAAAGTGTACAGTATTGTAGAGTATGATACAGTGATCTATATGTAACAAAGTGTACAGTATGGTAGAGTGTGATACAGTGATCTATTTGTAACAAAATGTACAGTATGGTAGAGTGTGATACAGTGCTCTATATGTAACAAAGTGAACAGTATGGTAGAGTGTCATACAGTGATTTATATGGAACAAAGTGTACAGTATGGTAGGGTGTGATACAGTGATCTATATGTACCAAAGTGTACAGTAGTGTAGAGTGTGATACAGTGGTCTATATGTAACAAAGTGTACAGTATGGTAGAGTGTGATACAGTAATCTATATGTAACAAAGTGTACAGTATGGTAGAGTGTGATACAGTGATTTATATGTAACAAAGTGTACAGTATGATAGAGTGTGATACAGTGATCTATATGTAACAAAGTGTACAGTATGATAGGGTGTGATACAGTGAACTATTTGTAACAAAGTGTACAGTATGGTAGAGTTTGATACAGTAATCTATATGTAACAAAGTGTACAGTATGGTAGAGTGTGATACAGTGAACTATATGCAACAAAGTGTACAGTATGGTAGAGTGTCATACAGTGATTTATATGTAACAAAGTGTACAGTATTGTAGAGTGTGATACAGTGCTCTATATGTAACAAGGTGTACAGTATGATAGAGTGTGATACAGTTATCTATATGTAGCAAAGTGTACAGTATAGTAGAGTGTGATACAGTGAACTATATGTAACAAAGTGTACAGTATGGTAGAGTGTCATACAGTGATTTATATGTAACAAAGTGTAGAGTATTGTAGAGTGTGATACAGTGCTCTATATGTAACAAGGT
>MJUT01015972.1:0-10723 GCA_002080005.1 Gigantidas platifrons | reverse complement strand
GCTAGGTATAAACTGTTGTTCATTATTGTATTTTAAGTACATGAATGGAAAAGTTGGGGGTCGTACATTTATTTAATTTCGTTTCTAAAATTTCATGTAACAGACTGAAAAACAGTTATTTGCACTGTTATATTTTACAGTGTGGTCTTATAATACCCGTCACTTTTTATTGAAGTGAATATACCAAGATAGGAAAGTCAGCAATCATGTATATGTTCGTAAGCGAAATCAAATTTTGATACTTCCTGTGATTTTTCCAATGGATTTCTGAATTGTATTTAGACTGTTTTTATTTTTTATGTGAACTAACAAATGAATATATCAGCCTTTAGAGCACCAATTGTCCTGTCCTAACACATCCTGGCACTGTAATATTTAGATATTGTATTTGACGCCTTCAGTATATAAATTGATCTCTAGTATGCTTACCTTAGATTCAAAAAGGTTGATTAAACTTAGTCTGAATCTACAGGTAAATACGATAAATATCTGGCAATCCGTCAAATTTTATTTAAAAACTAAAGAAAATTCCCAACCATTGATTTAGAAGAAAAAGGAATTTAAAGTCATAACAGTTTATCATTTTGTATCTTTATTGTCTTCTTTTGCCTGTTGACATGCATCACCTTGGTACAAGATTACAATATTGCAGTATTATATTAAAAACATATAATTTTATTTACCATTAACATTATTTTAAATTTCCAAATAAAATAGATGTACCACATTTTATTTTTTTCACACCAATATATCAACAATGCAACCTGCATTAATATATGATATACAAAAAGACCGAACGACCATGAAAAAATCGTTTGTCGATTATTTTACCTTCTACAATAAGAATGGGTTACATTTCAAAGTCAAGGATCATAGTCTTCTTGATCTCACAAATAAATATTTACTGATGGTGTATGGATATTTCCTTTCTTTTTTTTTTATATCAAAATCAAACGTACACAGGTGGGGGACAGGCGGAAGACAGTTTGATTTTTTTGTCCAGTATACATCATTTATTATTTTATTTTACCTACATGAGTGGACAAGTTTTGGGTTTATTGTCTTATTCTAACTGTTTACATATATTACCTTGGCCCATGCTTCCTTGTGATTGAATTGCAATATTGAAGTAACATAGTTTCATCTATTCATTTATAATTGACAAAATTATTTTAAATTACCCAATTAGATATAGTTTGTACCACATATTGTTTATTCAAACCAATATATCAACAATACAGGCTGCATAAATCGAACGACGAGGACAAAATCGCGTGTCACAGTTATTTTACCTTCTACAATAAGAATGGCTTACATTAGAAATGCAACGTCATATTGTTCTTTATATCATAAATAAAGATTTACTGATTGACTGTGTCTTTTATTTTCATATCAAGGTTAAGCGTGGCGGATAAGCTGAAGCCATGCAGCTCTATTGTTTTACTTGGGGTGGGGGTGGGGAGGTGTTGTGTCATATATTAATAGAGATATCCCCACCATGGACCATAGCGGGTAACGTGTTTGGTGTGTGACATGCATTCTGCATGTTTAAGACACCTGTACATTTCGAAAAAGGTACAGTTATAACCCTACCCAAATCTCCATACGTTTTCAGTGGCTATCAAAAGTCGTGGCCCCGGTTGACACAGCACCCCTCTCGTCTATGACTTTATATTTTGTTCACTTTGTTCTCGTTCTGAATATACAGTCATTATTGTACATATAGACCACAGAAGGGAAGTTTAATCGTGGACCTTATCCTTAATGCGAAAAATGAGGCTGCCATGAGAACACAATGATTTGCTATATAGAGGTGACCTTTAAGAGAAGTTTGACTATGTTTGAAATACTGCTTAATAGCCGTTAAGCAATAATCAATCAATCAATCAATCAATCAATAATTCAATCAATCAAAATCTAAATTCTTAGGATTATGCAAATGTTTGAAAAAAACGTCGACAAATGTATTAATAACTTAAGCAAAGCAATTTAGCTCGATTTTCCCGGTAGAGAGACTATATATATAAGTGTGTGCCGGCCTCTTGACAAATACAATGTAGCAATTACATCTCTTTTAGGTGGGGGAGAGGGGAGTAGCAGTTTGTTCATAGGTTCTTCTTCATAACGACTTTGCATAGTACGGTTGAGTCAACGGTCATAGATAATCATAGACAGTCAATCGATACTACTTATGACATCGTATTTAATACATGATAAGTAAATTGTATAATCTGTTCCATAGTAGATATGGTATATATCTATATGATATTGTGTTTCACTGTAGGAGGGGGTGTCCTTTCGATGGGACTGATGTTCGGGTTATAAGTAAATGACGGTGACGTAAACAAAAACAATGATTGATTGTTTGTTGTTTAATGTTCAGCGGTAAATATTTCATGTATATTTCATAAATTACAATTCAAGTATAAATATAAAATGTATATGATTTGTGGATATAAATTTTATATTAGACATATTATTAAACATTTGTTTTTTAGCACATTAATGCAAGGAAAATCCAAATTTGATGCAAATAAAATATATATTTTGATAAGAGTTGTCTTTCTTTGGTAGGTATTGTTTTACGTGTTATTATTTCTTATGAATATACTTTTGTGTTATTTGTCTTTCTAATCTCTTGACTATGGATGTACATGATGAATGTTATCCCAGAATCCATTCATGCTCCCATAATTATGCGAGTTATTACTGTCTTATACACACATGATAAAACCGGTCGAGGACGTGCTGCATATATTTAATTCTAATGCATTTATAATGTAACGCGTATTTTCATTAGCTATCGAGAGCCCTCAAATATGCAGTTGACATGCCTGACGGAATGCTATATTCCTACGCCGAATGCACTCGTTTGTAAACAATATAGCTGACCCAGATATTTCCGAATATGAATTAAGGAATAACAATACTGTATTTGAAGAGTTGGAAGTGTCATTTGTGGATTTTCTCTCAATTTCAGTTTTGAAAATATAAACATTTTCTCAATATTTGGATAAAATAAGTCCTACAAATTAAGATAAAACACCAAATGGTCATGATCAATGCCGAGATAAATGAATTGAACAAAAACCCAGTATGTTTCTATTTTACAGATAAATTGAGCTGCAGTGCAAAAATACCCACTTCATAAACAACAAACAAACACCTGAATTTCAGGAACATATTGCATCATTTTCTTCTGTACAATGTTCGTCATGGCCATTAGCAGCCAGTTTGGATGCTCTTTGTTGTTGTTGCAATGTTGGTGTGGACACATATTCTACGATGCATTGCAGAAAAGTAATGACTAAATTAAACGAAAATAATGTTACCTATGCTATACAAACTATGATTTTCATGAATTATTTTGATTCTAGTAGGAAAACTCTAACATTTATTTGGAATGGAAGTCAGTAATAATGGAAATGCATGTACTAACAAAATCCACTAACCTTCATGTTTGCAGTAGTTTTCCTACATTGATAACTAGACGGTGATGTAATTATGTTACTGATATTCTCCAATTTGATGCCATTTTGCATTTAGCTACTTAAACAAGTAAAATGCTCACACAATCATAAAATAAATCAGTAACCAGCTTGTGTCAATGTCACCAGCGTGCGCGTTCCTTGTAAACTACGTCACAGAATGACGATAAATTGCAAATGTCAATGTCGATAGATTGTTGTCCTAAGTATTTTTTCCGGAACATTTTTTATGTCAACAACATTATAGAATTGTTATGTGTGTATGCATCACGGCCCTACTGAATTAGATGATACATTGAGAGCATTTGAAGAGTTGTCGGTGTTAATTGTGGATTTGACGAACTATTTTTTTAGCGGGAAGAATTTGAAAAGTGCATATATTTCGTCATTTATTTGTATGTTTTCAAACTAGTGTGTACACGTTGGGATAATTTCATAAGAATTGGAATTAGAGGCTCAGTGGGCTGAGTCTGTGTCGCTCACCTTTCATTCTGATTTGAGGAAACTTAATGCAGAACTTTCCATAGGTGCTTCCCACGAAGTTTCGGTTCATTGGGCTAAACAGTTACAGAGAAGAGGAATTTTAGAAATCGACCAATCAGAAACAAGAATGACATGTGGCGTCCATGTTAATTAACGGATGGGAACTAAATGCCCAATCGTTATAGATGACCTTCCAAGGATGCTTCCTAGCAAATTGTGATTCATTTGGCAAAGCGGTTTCAGAGGAGACAATTATTTAGAAATCAACCAATCAGAAACAAGAATTGTCTGTGGCGGCCATGTCTGCTAACGGATCGGAAAAAACTAGCAATCTGCTTAGAGGACTTTCCAAGGATGCTTCCTACCAAATTTCGATTCATTTTGCAAAGCGGTTTTAATCATACGAGTAAGTACATTGATTAGGATCTGTGAATTTCAATAATACATTGTATATCTAATAAACCATGCTAGTGGTAAACCGCTGACTACTGGTCGGTTGATACCCTCGGGGGGACTAATAGTCCACTATCAGATGTGTGGACCAAGTGGTAGTAATAAAAACATAGATAGATATCTAATCCAGAACATGTTCTGTGAAGTATCAAAGGATTTGAATAACGTGAATTCATGTCGTTGCTCTTTATTTAGGTTAAAATAACAAGTCATTCTGATATGATCTATATACGACAGCTGCTTGTCTACAGTACCTGCTTATTAAAGATTTTAATGCAAGGAAAATCCAGATTTGGTGCAAATGAAGAGTTATCTTTCTTTGGTAGGTAGTTTTGTTTTACGTGTTATTATTTTGCTTCCCAAGACCTTTGTTATTATTTGTCTTTCTAATCTGTTGACTATGGACGTATATGATGAATGTTATGTTATAATCCATTCGTGCGTCCATAATTAGAGGAGTTATTACTGTATTATACATACACGATAAAACCAGTCAATGACGTGTGGTATATATTTAATTGGTATTTAAATTTGTATGCACATATATTTCAAAGTTATCTACAAAAAAGTTATTTATTAAAAAGATATTTATAAAATAGGTTAGCTAGGTATAAACCATTGTCCAGTATATATGATTTATTATTTTAATTTACTTACATGAAGAGTAGAACATTTTCGGTCCTACATTTATTTACTTTCGTTTCTAACATTTCAAGATAACAGACTGATATTTCACAGAGTGATCCCTTAAAACTAACTTAACTAAGCCACTTTTTATTGAAGTGACTTTACCAAGTCAGAAAAGAGACCGATCACGTAAAAGTTTGTAAGCGGTATCGATTTTGCCTCATTCCACGATTTTTCGATTGGATTTCTGAACTGTTTTGACAGTATGGTATTTTTTAATTTTTATGTGAACAAACAGATGAATAAATCAGCCATTATAGCATCGACTTTCCTGGCCTAAAATGTTCACTGTAATATTTAAATGTAGATAATGTACCTGACACTTTCAATATGTATAATATCCAGTACTAATGAAACAAAAGAAGCGGTCGGTATTGGATATACCGGGTTTCTTTTTCGCCATGAGTAGTCAGGTGAAGGCCGAGATGCGTAGCACCAAGGCCGTCACCTGAGTAAGAATGCGGAAAAAGAAACCTGTTATATTCAATACGGGAAAAATTATTTTGCTTCAATAATAATGTATCTAACTTGTACAATAATAGTGGTGTTGAAAAAATAAATGGTATGGGATATATTGTTACACTTTTAATGTTTAGAAAGCCAAATAAGACAACAATTAGCAAAAAAAAACCCGACACATTTTTATCGGTCAACGTCCTTTCGAATCTCGTTTATATTTAGATATTTCAAAGTCTTTCAAGTGAAAAAAATCGTTTATACTTAGATAGTTCAAGGTAGTTCAAGTGTCCCAAATGTTCAGCTGTGATCTGTCTGATTTGTTATTACTTGCGGTCGGTTCGTTAATTGTCTTTGTATAGCGAGAATACATTTTAAAAGTTCACATACTCGTCAGTTCTGAACATAAATTATGCCAGATCTGAAATACATGTATCGTGTCTTGTATATTGCTGTTTTAAGCAAATTGTTGATACTTTTTTAACAAAGCTTACTATCAAGAGTCATATATACTAATTATAGAGCATAGCAGTGTGGTCACCGTAGCTGAGTGGTTAGATGGAAATTTTGAAAGTCAAAGTAGACTTGAAAAAGCCCAACAGTGGTTCGATACCCGAAAGTCCCAAAATATGCATAACACGTTTTTAAACCTAAAAAAGTAAAAGGCTAAAGTTCATATATTCAAGAACAAAAGAATTTGTACAATAATATCCAGAGCAAAGCTATTCATAAAACTGGCCTCCCAAATTAGTTACGGGACACTTTTTACGCCTGATGATTCTATTCATTACTGGTTGTATTAATTATGACCCTTTAAACGGTCAAGGTAAATGAGTGCTCGACTTCTGGTCTGTTTTATTTATATAGTCTTCTATACCTATTATTTATTACAGACGATATAAATAAAACAGACCAGTAGTCGAGCACCCCTTTACGCTGGCCGTTTAAAGAGTCATGGTTAATAAAACTAGTAATGATTAAATTCAACATGCGTAAAAAGTTCCCGGTAACTAATTTTGGTATCCAGCTTGTGCCTTGTTCGACCGCGATTAAATTATTTAGGGGCTCTCTAATTTGACCTTGAACCTATTCATAACTATCAAGGTTTATTCGAATGGCATATCACGTACAAAGCACATATACTTGACTGTTTACATTATTTGCATATCGCCAATGTCGACTCCGTAACAATAGTTCGACTTCAAAGAGATTATATTTACGACGCAATAATCCATTTTAACCCAGATTTTTTTTCGGTATAGGATATCATTTGTGGATAGGCGACTAATGGAGAATAAGTTTCAAAAATTAATTGCTTGTTGATTTTTAATTTCATTTATTAACAATGTAAGATTGCAATACAAAACATGTATCTTTGAGTGTAGATTGTGTTACTGGTTCGATTATTGCGATGAAATTGAAATGCACATAACCAGATTTGAATAAAATTGTCAACTTATAATTTCCCCTTTAATGCAGGTCATATGTTCCTTTAAAATGTAAATTAATTTTCTGTACAAAGGAAAAAAAAGAAAAACAGAAAGAAAACTGAAAAATCAAAAACATGCATATTTCATTTTATTTACAAGTTCAATTATTGTACAAGTTAGATACCGTGCATTTCAAACAAAAGAACTGAGCATTATAGAATACGGAAAGCTTCTTTTTTCGCACTCGTACACAGGTAAAGGCCTCGACGGTATCCTATGGAAACTGTAGATTCTTAAAAATAATCCAGTGTTCGAACAATCGTGTGACGTCAGAGAAATGATATTTACCTTGTCTCAAAAATGAGTCAAATTATTAAATTACAGCGGCCTGTATCATCGGCTCCTATTAGCGGCCTGTATCGTCGGCCTCTATTAGCGGCCTGTATGTGATATTAGAGGCCCCATTTACAATAGCTTTACTGGGGGTATTATTGTACAAATACAATTATCTGTATTATTCTTACCTTAATTTTAAAATGGCTGATTAGTGACACTCTGAGTCTACAGGTAAATGTGATAATTATAACTATAATTTTCAAACCATTGAATTAAAAGAAAAATGTATTTAAAGTTTACAGGTATCAACTTGACCCAGGGTTCCAAGTGATTGAATTACAATATTGAAGTAGCATAAACAAAATATAGTTCCATTTACAATTGAATTATTTTAAATTTCCAAATAAAAAACACCTTTTTATTCACACCAATATATTAACAATACAACCTGTATAAATAGATAATCCAAAACATAGAAATCGAACGCCTATGAAAGAAAATCGTGAGTCTGTTATTTTACCTTCTACAACAAGACTGAATTACATTATAAAGTGAAAGTCATTGTCTTCTTTATATCACATATAACAAATTACTGATTGCATGTGTCCATTTCTCTTTTTTCTATTTTTATCAAAATAAAACGTCCTGAGGTGGCAGATTGGTGGAAGACAACTCGATTTTTTTGGGACGTGGGGGGAATCAGTTAATAGTACATGTAACTTCACCGTGCTCCATAGTTGGTAACGTGTTTGGGGAGTGTCATGCTTGATGAAGATTTGAGACACCATCTGTATATTTCAAAAAGGGTGACAACATGCATAGCCTCATCCAAATATCAAAATGTTTTCAGTAGCTATCAAAAGTCGTGGCCCGGTTGGCACAACCCTCTCCTTTTATATAGAGTTTCATGTGGTTTTGAATTTGTCCTGAATATACACTCTTCCCTGTATATAAATGCTATTCAAGGGAACCTTAAAATGTGACCCTAATGTGTCGTGTTCCGTTATATGCAGGTTGACTTACATGTTGTATATGCAATATGCCTTAAATGAGAAAAAATAGGCTACTCTTTATAGACAGTGATTTGCTATATAGAGGTACACAACAAAATGTCAGTCTATATCGTGGAAGTCAATTTTACTGGTTGAGGAAACCAGAGTACCGGTAGAAAACCACCGACCTGTCACATGTCACTTACAAACTTTATCAACCAATGTTCTATTGAATACAGCTGTCATGAGCGGGATTCGAAATCCCAACGTCAGTAGTAATAGGCACTGAATATACAGGTAGTTGTAAATCAAAATACCATTCGATCATGACTACGAAGGCTCATCTTTTCATAATACAACGTATCACTATTAAAGTTGTTTGCTTCTTACAAAATTATAAACATTCAACTAATAAAAAAGATCAAATATGTATAGCATAGTGTGCACGACGCGTTTCTGAAATAAAATGTCGGAACAATTCAAAGGTCTAGCAGAAACATAACAAATACCCCACTGTCAGTGCAGTTCCAAAGTCCAATCCATTTATTTACTTTCGTTTCTACAATTTCAATGCAACACCCTGAAAAAAGTTATTTGTCCTGTGATATTTTTTCAGAGTGGTCCAATAAAACTAGCTTAACCCCGCCACTTTTTATTGAAGAGAAGATACCAAGCCAGGGAAGTGAGTGATCATTATAAAGGGGTATCGATTTTGCCTCTTTCTACTATTTTTAGATTGGATTTCTCAACTATATTTAGACTGTACGATATTTTTCATGTTTTGTGTAATATTTAGATAATGTACTTGACGCCTTATATATACAACTATCTGTATTATTCTTACTAAGATTTCAAAATGGTTGATTATTGTCAGTCTGAGTCTATAGGTAAATGTGATGATTAGCTGGCAGTCAGCCAACCTATATTTAAAACTATTGTTTTTCTTCCATTATTGAATTAGAAGAAAAATGTATTTAACGTTTACATATATCACCTTGACCCATGGTTCAAAGTGATTGAATTACAATATTGAAGTAACATAGGAAGAAATATTGTATTTACAATTAACATCATCAGACTGATCTTGTACATTTTTGTTATTCTCACCAATATATCTACAATACATCCTGTTTACGTGTATTTTATATTAAAAAAAGAGAGACCGAGTGACCATACAAAATCGTGCGTCGATTATTTTATCTTCTACAATAAGAAATTTCTTCTTTATATCTACTTTTTTTTTCTTTTTATTTCAAAATAAACTGTACGGATATGGGAAATCCTGCTCGATTTATTTATTTGTTGGACGTCTTTTGTGGTGGGGTGGGGTAATATATTATTACAGAAAGCCTCGCTGTGGATCATAGTCGGTAACGTGTTGGAAGTGTCGTACTTTCTGCAAGTGTAAAATACCTTCTGTAATTTTGTTTAAAGGGTAGGCACATTGTAACCGAGACAAAAGTCTACATTTATCGCCTAACCCAAATTCCTTTATGCTTTTTCAGTGGATATCAAACGTTTTGGACTCGGTTAGCCCAACACTCCACTCCCTCTGTTCTATGTAGTTTATTATGGTGTTAACTTTATTCTGGTACTTCATATAAACTTAATCCCGTATGTAAAGGCCACTCAAGTAAACCTTAAAATGTACCTCTAATGAGCTGTTGTCCGTTCTATGGATATTAACATTATATGGCATATTCGTCAATGGGAACATCTTACCTTTACAGAGAGTTATTGGCTATATAGAGGTGTCTTTTAAGACAAGCTTGAATGTATTAGTAGTACTGTTCACTGGCGGTTAATCAATAGCCATGAACAAAATCAATCATTCCATCAATCAAAATAAAAACCATTAGGACCATGCAAATGTTTAAAAAGAATAGTCACTTGTGTCAATAACTGACGCAAAACAACTTAACTCTACTTTCCACGAAAACGTGTCTATATTTATGATTGTTTGTCAGCGTCTTGTCAAATACAGTGCAGTATTTATATTAATGTGAGTAGGTACCACATTTTTTTCTCATTTATATTGACATTTGCATAGTAAAGTCTAGTGCTACCAATGGCATCTAATTTAATATGTAATACGTTGCTTATTGGACGGCTCCCTGAGAGTAATAAAACTAAATCCCAGATTTAATGTGTACACTATATCGTTTCCTCATGAAGTATTTCACAGTTCTTAATTGATGCTTACATTCTGGTATATAAATCATAAAAAGAGAAAAGGAACAAAAAAGAATACATGTTACAATCTATATCATGCTTACCTTAATTTCAAAATCATTAATTAATGTCTACAGGTAAATGCAATAAATAGCTGGCAATCTGCAAACTTTTATTTAACAAATATATTTGTTTTCGAACCATTGAATGAGAAGAAAGGGGCATT
>MJUT01015970.1:421003-445052 GCA_002080005.1 Gigantidas platifrons | reverse complement strand
TATATAGTTGATCCTATTGATGTCCTGTATCACTGTCTACATCATTACAGTATATAGTTGATCCTATTGATGTCCTGTATCACTGTCTACATCATTGCAGTATATAGTTGATCCTATTGATGTCCTGTATCACTGTCTACATCATTACAGTATATAGTTGATCCTATTGTAACATATTCTTCTCATGATATTGCTGTAAAACTGCTAATTTGATGTTAAACAATAATCATTCACTCACTCACCTACACTGTAAAGCGTATTCTTTGTACAGTTTTCTTTACTGTATGGTATGAATTATACAATTACAGACTTTTGTAGAAGTAAATATGAGTTTTTATTGACCTGTAAAATAATATTGACCGAAGCTGAAGGCTGAGGTCAATATTAGTTTTGAAGGTCAATAAAAACTCATATTCACTGATAAAAAAATATGTTATTGTAGTATTACATACACTATAATGCTTATGACGTCACCTGGTGAATATTACTTCCAGCAGGTGAATACCATTATTTATTGAGTTCTAGACTTTACTTAGCTGAAGTACGGATATTGGTAGTCATTATGTAATAAAACCATTTACGTACTTCAATGTTGAAATCTGACAGGTCTATTAGATCAATTATTTTATCGTAAGTACAAATTTACCTATATGCGACTAAATTGTATGTAAAATCGACTCATTGTTATTTAAATATGTCGTCAATAAATTCGTAGAAATGTTGTATTAGTTTTTATTTAATCGAGGTCTTAATATCAACATACAACGCTTTATATAGAAATGTAAATACTAAACAATTACCCCAGTTCTCTTGTAAATTTCCCCCTAGATTTTCATATTGTTATGTTTTCAAACATAATTTACTAAGGATCAACAGAAAAGGCTAAGACAAAGATTATTCTTGTATTTCAAATTTGGAAGAAAACATGTAAAGTAAGAAAAAACAAAAACAAAAACAATTACAATTTGCTACAATAAAGTGTCAAATTGTAATATGGAGAAGACTTCTTAAGTTTGTTTCATTTGGGTCTATTTTGTCTTTTTTTTATTGGAAAATAAAACATGTTTAAGCTAACAATGGCCAAAAGAAAAGAAAATGATATACAAAGTACTACACAAAAACTTAAGATCGAGCAACACGATCACACCTAAAATGCGGCCATTGTTTTGTCTGTCCGTCTCATATTTACGCTTATGATTACTTCTTTGGTATCTTCAAGTGAATGAGTGATTGTTGTTTAACCCCAATTCAGCAATATTTCAGCTATATCATGGCGACAACAAGTTCTTTTTCAATGAGATGATGATGAGGTCCTCTTTGTTCTAGACAAACACGCTGAGTTGGGTTTTATAGTGCTAGCTCACTGAAACAAAATTCCACGGGTAGACATATCGCTCTACTCAGACACATTATCCTGGTTCCGAGCCAACCAGTCTTTGCTCTTACTCCTTATTGCTACGTGCTTAGCGAAGAAGCTACAAATACCAATTTTAAAGTCGTTGGTTTGACCTGTCCGGGGCTCGAACCCACAATCTACTGTACTCGAGGCGAGCACGCTAACCATTACACCACTGATGCGGTTTTGGTATCTTCAAATTTTATTCAAGAATCAGGTACCACAAATGTAAAGGCAAAATCGTGTATATCGGATACCTTTGAAGCTACCTGAGGAGTTATGTCTACACCTATCTGTATTCAGGACGACATCCGTAAATAACTTCTATCTTATTTTCCCGCGAATGTCCACGTTATGTTACTATCATGAATTCTTCTTTAACATTGGAATAGGGTTAAGGGTTATGGCGATTTACGCCACGTTCAACAATATTTCAGTTATATGGTGACGATCAGTTTTATTGGTGGAGGAAACCAACAGAAAACCGCCGATCTGCTGGATTATCTCCCTTGTCAGCAAATAAAATCAAAATTAAATATATAAAGTATTTTATGTTTTAGGAAAGTAATATTTCGTAATACGGTATTATTAATTTTTTTTATTATACATAATTTGTTCGTTCCGTCATTAAAAACTATGTATATTGAAACAATATGAGATCAATAAATGATAAACCTTTATAATTTATAACTGTAATATATTTATTATTGTCAATATATTGTCTCTATTCATAATAAATATAACATGAGCAAAATTACAAGTATATTAAAAAAATTGTCTTCAAATTTAAAGATTTAATGGGTAAATATTATGTGTTTAAAATTAAAACCACAAGCACCTTGTGAAGGGCCGGGTTTAGATGAAGACATACCCAGGTTATTCCACTCTTCAAATCCCCACCCTTGCGACTAGAGGAAGATGGAAGAGTATTTTAAACAAAATTCGATGAAACCGAGACAGGACCGTCTTATTAGCATTATAGACCCCCAAGGAAAGCTGTGCACTGGAGCCCCTACCTAAATAAATAACAACTCACAAGAACAAAAATGTAAATGGTTGATAAAATTATATACTAGTATATATATATTAGTATTAGTACTTTCAACAAAACCTATGTTCAATCATTAAAACATATGCTTTATACAACATACATAGATCAGCATGGGACTTCTATGCTCGTTGTGCCCCGGAAACTTCCCAGAGTATTCATGCGTTAAGACGACACCGAGCCGAAGATGATGGGTGTTTTAAATTCCGCAATTCACAATTCCTCTTATAAAGGACATAAGCCATGACGTCGAAACAAATGTAATGTCTGACAACATCTTTTCAACTTATCTGTATCACTGTTTTTATGGAGTCGTGGTCGCCTTGATCGTGTGGTAGTTGAATTTACAACTACATAAACCTGTCACCACTAAAGTTGCGAGTTCGAACCACGTTCATGACGAGGTGTACTCGATACAACATTATGGTATAAAGTTGGTCAGTGATTTTTGCGACAAAATTAATACAGAAATCAATGCTTAGTGTCGAGTTGTTGGCTTAAGGTAGATAGTACTATTCTGAAACGGAGTAGAAGGAAAATTACAGAAGCCTGGAGGGTTATAGCAGCATGTGTAAGAAAGGTTAATGACAAAGTCATTTTGAGATTTTGAGATTTTGATAATCTGTTCACAATCTGATATAGAATACTTAAAGCCTATTTTACCTAAAGTATCAGATATCTCTTCATGGTTTCTGATATAGAGTTGTTGAACGTCCATCACCGTTTTTTATTGTTAAATATTGTGTTTAATTGCATCAAACTGACGATAAATTGATATTATATCAATAGATGTGAAGAAAATTATTCTTTAATGCCAAAATTAGCAATTTTTCAGCCATATCATGGCATGAACAAGTTATATTTCATGATGAAATGATGATGTTCTTTTTTGACTAAACCAACATATCGCTCCTCTAGGACACATCATTCTGATTCCGAGCCAGCCAATCTTTAGTCTTATCCTTTTTTGCAGCGTGCCTAATGCAGAAGCAACAAATACCAATAGTAGGGTCTTTAGTTTGACCAAAAACAGGTTTTTGGACCGACCATCTACGCACTTACAGCGCGCACGCTAGCCATTACACCTCCTATGCCGTTTCTATTGTAAGAGTGGCTTCTAGATGGATTTGAAGATACAAAAGAGGTAATCAGAAGCCTTAAATCGAACAAGAAGAAACAACAAAATGACAAAGCAAACGACAAAAGGACAAACAACGATCTACAAATATTAAACATAAAATAAAGATCGAGTAACACGAACCCTACTAAAAGCGGGGTGATCTTGTATAATATAAGAGTAAACAAGCAAACCATAGATACAGGATATCAATAGGATGAATACATACTGTACAAATGTAGACAGTGATACATGACATTAATACGATGAATATATATTGTAATCGTGTTGACAGTGATACAGAACATCAATAGGACCAATAAAATACTGTAATGATGTAGAAAATGATACAGAAAATCTATAAAATGGTATATGCATGTATATAAAACCAAGGCAGGTATGCTACTGTGCAAATGATAGGAAAACCACACAATTTAAATGTCTGTTTTGAGTACGTAAATCAATAATCAAATGAGTAAAGGAGATTGATTGACCTTAGTTTTAATAATTTCCATGGTTAAGGAAATGTAAATTGCAAACATAAATATATCTAATAAAAAAGATCAGTGCCGGAACACTAATTACTAGATGTATCATACCATTGGAGACTAAAATCTCGAGGTTGGATGTGTCTGCTGTCCTTATATTTTACTATCAGATAATATTTGAGTGATCGGTTCTTTCTTATATTTTAATTTCCTGACGACGTACCTTGTTGTGAGACTTGCCAAAGAAATAAAGAATCCATGTAAGCCACATAATAATGTAAAAACAGAGTCGAGCCAATCAGATTCCAATAAGGTCACCATGATACCAGTAATCCAAATGAAACCCGATAAGACAAGGATTCTCAGATAGACTTTTGCGTGTGTAAACGGTGTAGACATAGATACATTCCCAATCGTATGGCTTAATATACAAATATGGCCGATCACTCGTAACAAACAAATAAAATTGATTGTTATCGATAACAGCACTGGTCCAGAAAATAAAATTAAATCAGCTGGGAATATGTGAGGGAAATAAGGTTGTTTACCATATCCAGGAGATATGTAAGTATCGCCATAAAGATTCAGAAAACCAGCAGGACCGACAAACATGCAAGGAACGGTAACCCCTCCTAAAGCTAAACAGCGTTTTTTTTTATCTTTAGAGTACTGTGACTGTTCTGACTATTAAACCTCAGTTTAGTTAGATTTATAACGTGAAATTTTAAAATGTTTTCTCGCAATACAAAAAATACCTAAAGAATCAACAAATCAGACAGACCATAGGTGAACATTTGGTACACTTGAAAGACCTTGAACTATCTAGGTATAACAGAGAATCGAAAGGACGTATGCCGATAAAGTTCATCGTTTTATTTTTGTAAATTGTTGTCTTGTTTGGCTTTCTAAACAATAAAAGTGTAAAAAGTATAAAATGAAAACACGTTTGGAGATAGAAATGTATTATGCAAGAAAATACACTTCAACTTGTAGAATTTTAAAAATAATCAACACGACCATTACGGATTTAAGAATCTACCGTTAAAGTGTATTGTCCATTACGTATTTTCAAATGATCAATTAACATATGTCCGGACAGACATATATTGTATTACATATAAATGACCACTTACCTCTTTAGACCTATAATCATGGAAATGACCACTTACCTCTTTAGATCAGTAATCATATGGATCTTTTCTATAATCTTGTGTAGTTCCTTTGAATGAAAACATCACAGAAATTGGGTGAAGTTGAAATCGTTCTGTGGCTAATTTGTCACAAGTTTGACCAAGACATTTGGTGAAATATCTAAATGTTTCTGGTGTACAAAAGTAATTTCTATAAATGAAAGCTTCACCCCTCTTAAAACGAAACACTGGGTTGATATAAGACTGACAAAGTAAATTATTTTGTTCGATTGTGTGAAGAATACACGGACGTGAAACAAACCATTAGGCGGAATTTCCTTGATCGAAATGTACAACATCATGTATTCTATTTTTTCACTTTGGATAAATTTACTAAGTATGACAGAAGTTTATCCACTAGCTTTTCTGGTACAATAAACCGATTCAACATCACTGACGCCATGGCATAAAGCACAAAGTCGGTTTTTGAAAACAATTCCTTCAGGATTAACAACAGAGGGTCCGTTTTCTGATAATGTGTGTCAGTTACACATTCGTGTATCCGTTTCGTTTCCATAGCCTGCCGGACAGTTGTCTACTACAAATAATCCTTCATAGATGTCAGATTTATGCCTCCTGTGACACGTATAATAAAGAGAATATTCAGAGTTACTTGTAGTGGATGGCTTCTTGTTGTCAGTACAACAATCATTATGGATGTAGCAATCTGTATCACACTGGTGTTCCATAGATTTGGTAAAATTACAACTTCCTATCGCTGAACATGGCTCGATTGGTGTAGGAACTGTTGTGCCCTCTATCGATACATTCCGCAACTCCTCCACTAAATTACTATCTGATGATGTGGATTTATTAGACGTATATATGTTAGTGGTATATGATAGACTTGAAGTAGATGACAAATAAGAGACAAGACATTATTTGATATATTAGATCTAGTAGATGTAGTTCTCTGATCATCCGTATACTCTTGTATCTGTGTAATGTACCATGCACTGGTTACCGACGATTCATCTTCTGTGTCGTTACTTATACATAAAGTACAATTTAGGAACAGTTGTATCAATACACAGTAAAAAATAGTTTTCATTTTTAAAGGCGTGTGTCCTCTTTGTTTTTTTTACCGTATGTACATTGCCATTGGAAAATGTTTCTGTAAATTGGTTGGACAAGCTTAAATTTCTCATCATCCAATGTAATTTTGCTACCAAAATACTGTTTTGTTCTAATAATGTTCATGTTAGATTATTGGATATATATAATATTTATTAAACTGGTGATATCAGGAGTAATACAAGAATTTTACTTGACCACAAAAGTCAACAGATTCCAATTTGATAGACACAGTATTTATTTATTTTTTGTTTGTTTTTATTTCATTTTATTTTGATTTTGTTTTAATTTTTGTACTAGAGACTATAGAAATATAAATTAAAAAAAAACCCAGCAAATTAGTGGTAAAAATAATTGTGTAAGATAAAAAAGAGAGAAAACTTCAAATGCAAATGCGGAAAAATAAAAACAAATCGCTTTATTTTTTCGGGAACGGGTACCACTTGGTTGACCGTTATGCAATATTTGTGTCACAAATGACCACAGATATGTTCCACTTGTCATTAAAAATTCTCGGTCGGTCCTTTCCGTGTTCATGGCTTGAAACAGACACCACAATGTGACGTGGTAAATCGGTTAATTGTAATCTCGATGCCCTCCTTGATAATAATCTCCCACGACAGCATAGAGTTGTGTGCCATGTCGTTGAAAACATACACTGTTTTGTTGTTGTGTGGGATCATTTTCTGACTGGTGACTTGTGACTACTATCCTATGTTCATCATAGAAATCTGATTGCTACCACAAAAATGACGGCGGTGTCATAAAACAAGAGCTGACAGCCAATCACAATAGATGAAAATACGAACGTACCAAGAGCAATGAGGTAACTAAAGTATGGACTGGGTTATTAGTCTTTAGCGCCACTTCTACCAATATTACAAGAGGTCAGTTTTATTGAGAGAGTTGCATGGTGTACACCCTAATACAAGAGACACGAGTAATACAACACTCGCTCAATCTTTTATATTAAGAAAAAGTAATATTTTTTAATATTGCTTTTTTCATTATCTTTTTATTAACAACCAGATCGTTCGCTCTTATAATAAAATATTAATAAATAGGAGGTAAATATGAGAAAACATTGCCATTGATTATTCTAAAATAAACATTATTGCTAATATTGATGTTTTTAAGTTCTAAGATCCATGTTGTGATGTCCGTTACGATTTACGCATAAAAACGACGTTCTATTCGTCTTTACCTCCAGTTGTTAGTAGGAGTGACAATGTCCTATTTAAATTTGTTTTGTGTTTCCTTGCACATAGCGGTGTCCAACACATCAATGTGTTGTGTTTGTATTCGTCTTGTGTCATGTGTGCTCAGTGTTGCCAGTTTCTCTGGATTGTCAATTCTCGATTTTCTCTGATGTTTATTAAATGATTGATTTTATTTCAAAATGTGTTTTCATTTTGTCTTTGCTGTTCAATTTTTATAAATCAACTCAATCAATGTCTGTTTTGAGTTCTATTTATTCATAATAAACATATAATATTAATATCATATGAACCTAATTACCAGTTTATTCCAACCTTAAGGTGGTACCTTACACTTCAGGTAAAATTTGATCTGCTCGTTTAATTTTCTTATTTTTTGTTGGCAGTGTGTTTGAATATATCCACTGTAATAATTATCAAAATTTTTACAAATTCCAACCAACAGACTCAGAGCTATAAATTCAATAACCAGATAGCAGTTTTTCTCTCTGTGGTTTTGATCACCGAGATGCTTGAAATCTGCATACAAACATCATATGATCAAAACGTTCAACTGATTTTAAAAAGTTATCTCCCTGTAGTGTTAGGTGCCACCTTAAGAAAACCTAGAAGAAGATACCAAAGGGTAATCAGAAGCCAAAATGGAAGGATAGACAATACAATGACCAAACGAAAAAGGACAAAGAGAAAAAACAATGATCTGCAAAACACTACACAGAAAGCTAAATTCAGCTTATATAATACATGATATGTACTTTTTTTTGTAGTGCTATTGTACTACTAAGGAGCAACAGAAAGCATGCAAATATAAATATATAGCATACCAAAGATAGTAATAGTATTTGTTCGGAATACACTAACCAGTCTGTCTTGAACAACATTAGTCGTGGCTGTAGATCGTAGAAACACATTCATCCAAGAGGCAGAACTAATGTTATTAGACAGATGGATTTCCTGTGGAACAACTCTGCTGAAAATGATGTTGGAGGACCTGGATACAACGCTAAACGTCTTCAACCAATAGCCTCCACAATAATTGCTGAATGTTAAAGATACATTATAGGTCGATTTCTTGTGGAACAACCCACATGGCACCTAATAACAAGTTTATTTTTAATAATCATTATTTCCAGTAGTTTAATATAAAAATTTATTAAAAAACAAACCAATATTAATTTTTGAAAATGGTCTTGAATGATGCTTTCAGACAAATCTAAGTTTGTCCAATCAGTTTTCAGAAACATTTACCAATGCCTAGGTATATATGGTAATAGAACCAGTTCTGTCCTACGACAACAAAGAGGACAAATGTTTTTAAAAAAAATGAAAATTATGTAATGTGTATTAACACAACTGTTCCTTAATTGCACTTTGTCTTTAAATGGCAAAACATAAGGTGAATTTTCAGTAACCAGTACAGGGTACATTACACAGATACAAGGATATTCGGAGAACTACATTTACCAAATCTAACATATCAAATACTAGTACTACCTTGTCTTTGATCCAAAACAATACATTACAAGACAATGAATGGAGAAATAATTTGTCATCTACTTCAAGTCTATTTTATAATACTAACTTGTTATCTACTTCTATTAAGTCATCGCCAACAAATAGTAATTTAGTGTTGATAGACGGCACTACAGTTCCTACACCAATAGACTCATGTTCAGCAGAAGGACATTGTAATTTTACCAAATCTATGGAACACCAGTTTTGTCACTGTGAAACAGATTGCTACATCTATAATGATTATTGTGCTAACAACAAGAAGCCATCCACTACAAGAAACTCTGAATATTCTCTTTATTATGCCTGTCACAATGGGTATTACTCTGACATATATGAAGGATTCTTTCTAGTCGACAGCTATCCGACATGTTATGGTAACAAGACGAATAAACGTATATGTAACGAACTACAGTGAAATCTGAAGGAGTTGATTTTAAAAACCGACATTGTGCTTACCGCTAGTCAGTATGAACCAAACCCGATAGCTAGTGATGCGGACAATGAATCCAAGATTATCAGATCCTCAAATAGAACAATTATGAATAAGGATACTCCAAAACAACATCAGAAAAATCTTGTTTCTTTTACTTGGTTTAATCTACCACCATCTTTTCGTGGTGGACACCAACATTGGAACACAACATCCAGAGAGCCTATGGTAGAAAAACGCAACGGAGACCATGCTTCAACTGTGAGTCATACAATCATTGTCAAAGATAGACTACAAGCTCATATTCAATTTTGAATAGATATCTGTGCTTACGGTTTTATTATCGACACTATCAGTGATGGCTTTAAGATACCATTTTATTCTATTCCACTTCCAAAAAATATAATTATTAATAAAACTAAGGTTCTCCTCCCTCAGGTATAGGTCACCTTAGCTAAGGATTTCCCCCTTAGGTATATGTCACTTTAGCTAAGGTGCTCCTCCCTCAGGTATAGGTCACCTTAGCTAAGGTTCTCCCCCTCAAGTTTAGGTCATTTTAGCTAAGGTTCTCCCCCTCAGGTATAGGTCACCTTAGCTAAGGTTCCCCCCTCAGGTATAGGTCACCTTAGCTAAGGTTCCCCCTCAGATATAGGTCACCTTAGCTAAGGTTCTCCTCTCAGGCATAGGTTACCTTAACTCAGGTTCACCTCCCTCAGGTATAGGTCACCTTAGCTAAGGTTCCCCCCTCAGGTATAGGTCACCTTAGCTAAGGTTCTCCTCTCAGGCATAGGTCACCTTAGCTAAGGTTCTCCCCTTCAGGTATAGGTCACCTTAGCTAAGGTTCTCCCTTTCAGGTATAGGTCACCTTAACTCAGGTTCCCCCCTAAGGTATAGGTCACCTTAGCTAATGTTCCCCCCTCAGGTATAGGTCACCTTAGCTAAGGTTCTCCTCTCAGGCATAGGTCACCTTAGCTAAGGTTCTCCCCTTCAGGTATAGGTCACCTTAACTCAGGTTTTCCTCCCTCAGGTATATGTCATCTTAGCTAAGGTTCCCCCCTCAAATATAGGTCACCTTAGCTAAGGTTCTCCCCCTCAGGTATAGGTCACCTTAGCTAAGGTTCCCCCCTCAGGTATAGGTCACCTTAGCTAAGGTTCTCCCTCAGGTATAGGTCATCTTAACTAAGGTTCTCTTCCCTCAGGTATAGGTCACCTTAGCTAAGGTTCTCCTCCCACAGGTATAGGTCACCTTAGCTAAGGTTCTTCTCCCACAGGTATAGGTCACCTTAGCTGAGGTTCTCCTCCTTCAGGCATAGGTCACCTTAGCTATTGTTCTCCCCTTTCAGGTATAGGTCACCTTAGCTAAGGTTCTCCCTATTCAGGTATAGGTCACCTTATCTAAGGTCACTATTCCCTCAGGTATAGGTCACCTTAGCTAAGGTTCTCCCCCTCAGGTATAGGTCACCTTAGCTAAGGTTCTCCCCTCAGGTATAGGTCACCTTAGCTAAGGTTCTCCTCCTTCAGGTATAGGTCACCTTAACTAAGGTTCTCCTCCCTCAGGTATAGGTCACCTTAGCTAAGGTTCCCCCTCTCAGGTATAGGTCACCTTAGCTAAGGTTCTCCCTCTCAGGTATAGGTCACCTTAGCTAAGGTTCTCCTCCCTCAGGTATAGGTCACCTTAGCTAAGGTTCTACCCCTCAGGTATAGGTCACCTTAGCTAAGGTTCTCCTCCTTCAGGAATAGGTCACCTTAGCTAAGGTTCTCCCCTCAGGTATAGTTCACCTTAGCTAAGGTTCTCCTCCCTCAGGCATAGGTCACCTTAGCTAAGGTTCTCCCGATCGGGTATAGGTCACCTTAGCTAAGGTTATCCTCCCTGAGGTATATCACCTTAAGCTAAGGATCTCCCCCCTCAGGTATTGGTAACCTTAGCTAAGGATATCCCCCCTCAGGTATAGGTCACCTTAGCTAAGGTTCTCCTCCCTCAGGTATAGGTCACCTTAAGCTAAGGATATCCCCCCTCAGGTATAGGTCGCCTTAGCTAAGGATATCCCCCTCAGGTATTGGTCACCTTCGCTAAGGATCTCCCCCCTCAGGTATAGGTCACCTTAGCTAAGGTTCTCCCCCTTCAGGTATAGGTCACCTCAGCTAAGGTTCTCCCCCTCCGGTATAGGTCACCTTAGCCGACTTAGGCCTTTACATGATTTTGATTTCAAATATGTTTGCTTTGAATGTACGCGATGACGATTGTTCCAGAACAGTGTCGTGTGCACAACATTAGATATCTATATTTTATTACATTGTATTTATCTTGAACACATAAAGCTATACAAGATCACGGATATGTTCCCCTTGTCGTTAACACTTTCCGGTCCTTTCTTCATTCATGGTTTAATACCGAGTTTGTAACTAGAGTAACACTATGGGTGTCACTAGTGGAGCAGGAACTACTCACCCATCCAGGAGCACCTGCGTTCACCCCAGGATTTTAATGGAGTTCGTGTTACTCTATCTTTAGTTTTATGTGTAATGTTTTGTAGATCGGTGTTTGTCATTTTGTCCGTTTTCTTTTGGACATTGTGTTGTCTGTCCGTATTTGATTTACGGATTCTGATTCCCCCTTTTGGTATCTTCAGACTATTATTATTACAAATAACACAAAAACAAAATGTGTCTTCATCCTAAGAGCTTTGAAAAGACAGATTCAATTCTTGGTAATAAAAACGTATATATCCAATTTAGTTCCCATGTCGCGTTTCTGGAATAACTTTCATCTCGAATATTGCTTATTTGATGGCTAAACATCAAACTATTGATATTAAAAACTCATTATCATGGTGTTCGTATAGCAGGTATAATTAAACAACTTTTATTTTGGAAAATGTTTATTTGAGATGTAAATGTTTTAGCATTGACCACACACGAATCGTGTCAGAGTATTGTACATAGTGATGCCGGCGACATGTTTTGTTGGTTTATTGATGGCGTTCTGGTTAGCGTGCTGGCCTCGAGCACGGGACGAAGAACAGTTTCAAGATTTCAATATGCCAAAGGAATAATCAGAAGCGATACATCGAAGAACAGACAATAAAATGCACAATGGAATACCAGAAAAACAATTATCTACAAAACACTACACAGAAAACTAAATACAAAAATGTATCCAGCAATAGGAATCCCACTGAAATCATGGGTGAGCTCAGGTGCTCATGAGGAGTATGTAGTATTTGGTTTGATATAGACCGTGGTCTTAATTCATGAAATAGATTGGTCTGCATTAGATCACAATTTCAAACTTCTAGTATTATATTCTAGATATTGGAATATGTATTCGACAGGTGTAAATGCATTCACGGTAGATTGGCACGGTATTAACGGTTTGTTTGTACATCATCTCTTTTTAATATCACGTGTATTGTATTAGATAGTGTCGAACTTTCGGAACATTGATCTACAAAAGAACGTTAGAGAAAACCAAAAGGCAATCCATAATGGACAATCCAGAGAAACTGGCAACATTGTATACACAGGACGAAGACATACAAAACAGCACAGCAAACTAGAAAAGATAAGCAACGCCGACCCCATTCATACCATTCTGACGCTATAGCTATTGCATTCACCTACACTTTATATTTCAATTTTGTCCATGTTAAACTAGTCTGTTCTTTTCTGTTTTAAATAACATTAAGGTTCTTTAAGAGGACCCATAAATATATTGGCGCTTCCGATCACAATAATCATCGTAAATACCGGCATTCTTTGAACGCCCGCCTAAGCTGCTACAGTTTGCTGGATACGTTCCTGGAAAGTCACTATCATAATTATTCGGTTGTGATTTGCCGAATTTGAAATAGTTTCTGTTTTCATTATTTAACCAACGCCAATGGCCTTCATAGCCAATGTCTGTTGCACCAATAAAATAACTTGTCGTATCTGAAGATAAAAAATAATTTTCAATCAATCATCGTAATTATGTTTGAAAAAAAAAATAATAGACAAGAAGAGTTTGAAGATACCAAAGGGAGGTAATCAGAATCTGTATATCAAAGAATAATATACAATACAGAAGATACCAAAGGGATGTAATCAAAATCCGTATAGCGAAGAAGAACAGACAACACAGAAGATACCAAACAAGTAATCAGAATCCATATATCAAGGAAGAACACACAACACAGAAGATACCAAACAGGTAATCAGAATCCATATATCAAAGAAGAACAGACAACACAGAAGATACCAAAGAGGTAATCAGAATCCATCTATCAAAGAAGAACAGACAACACAGAAGATACCAAAGAGGTAATCAGAATCCGTATATCAAGGAAGAACAGACAACACAGAAGATACCAAACAGGTAATCAGAATCCATATATCAAGGAAGAACAGACAACAGAGAAGATACCAAACAGGTAATCAGAATCCATATATCAAAGAAGAACAGACAACACAGAAGATACCAAAGAGGTAATCAGAATCCATATATCAAGGAAAAATAGACAACACAGAAGATACCAAAGAGGTAATCAGAATCCATATTTCAAAGAAGAACAGACAACACAGAAGATACCAAAGAGGTAATCAGAATCCGTATATCAAAGAAGAACAGACAACACAGAAGATACCAAAGAGGTAATCAGAATCCATCTATCAAAGAAGAACAGACAACACAATGATAAAAATAAAAAGTACAAAAGGACAAGAAGAGTTTGAAGATACCAAAGAGGTAATTAGAATCCATATAGCGAAGAAGACCAGACAATACAATGACAAAAAGAAAAAAATACAAAAGGACAAGAAGAGTTTGACGATACCAAATGGGTAATCAGAATCCATATATCAAAAAAGAACAGACAACACAGAAGATACCAGAGATAATCAGAATCCGTATATCAAAGAAGAACAGACAACACAATGGCCAAAAGAAAAAGGACAAAAGGACAAACAACGATCTGCAAAACATACCAAAAGAGGTAATCAGAATCTGTATAGCGAAGAAGAACAGTCAACACAGAAGATACCAAAGAGGTAATCAGAATCTGTATAGCGAAAAAGACCAGACAACACAATGGTCAAAAGATACCAAAGGGGTAATCATAATCCGTATAGCAAAGAAGACCAGACACCAAAATGACAAAAAGAAAAAGTACAAAAGGACAAGAAGAGTTTGAAGATACCAAAGAGGTAATCAGAATCCATATATCAAAGAAAAACAGACAACACAGAAGATACCAAAGGGTTAATCAGAATCCATCTATCAAAGAAGAACAGACAACACAGAAGATACCAAAGGGGTAATCAGAATCCATCTATCAAAGAAGAACAGACAACACAATTACATAAAGAAAAAGTACAAAAGGATAAGAGGAGTTTGCAGATACCAAAGAGGTAATCAGAATCCATATAGCGAAGAAGACCAGACAACACAATGACAAAAAGAAAAAATACAAAAGGACAAGAAGAGTTTGAAGATACCAAATGGGTAATCAGAATCCATATATCAAAAAAGAACAGACAACATAGAAGATACCAGAGATAATCAGAATCCGTATATCAAAGAAGAACAGACAAGACAATGGCCAAAAGAAAAAGGACAAAAGGACAAAAAACGATATGCAAAACATACCAAAAGAGGTAATCAGAATCTGTATAGCGAAGAAGAACAGTCAACACAGAAGATACCAAAGAGGTAATCAGAATCTGTATAGCGAAAAAGACCAGACAACACAATGGTCAAAAGATACCAAAGGGGTAATCATAATCCGTAAAGCGAAGAAGACCAGACACCAAAATGACAAAAAGAAAAAGTACAAAAGGACAAGAAGAGTTTGAAGATACCAAAGAGGTAATCAGAATCCATATATTAAAGAAAAACAGACAACACAGAAGATACCAAAGAGGTAATCAGAATCCGTATATCAAAGAAGAACAGACAACACAGAAGATACCATAGAGGTAATCAGAATCCATATTTCAGAGAAGAACAGACAACACAGAAGATACCATAGAGGTAATCAGAATCCATATATCAAAGAAGAACAGACAACACAGAAGATACCAAAGAGGTAATCAGAATCCATATAGCAAAGAAGAACAGACAACACAGAAGATACCATAGAGGTAATCAGAATCCATCTATCAAAGAAGAACAGACAACACAGAAGTTACCAAAGGGGTAATCAGAATCCATGTATCAAAGAAGAACAGAGAACACAATTACATAAAGAAAAAGTACAAAAGGATTAGAAGAGTTTGAAGATACCAAAGAGGTAATCAGAATCCATATAGCGAAGAAGACCAGACAACACAATGACAAAAAAGAAAAAAATACAAAAGGACAAGAAGAGTTTGAAGATACCAAAGAGGTAATCAGAATCCATATATCAAAAAAGAACAGACATCACAGAAGATACCAGAGATAATCAGAATCCGTATATCAAAGAAGAACAGACAACACAATGGGCAAAAGAAAAAGGACAAAAGGACAAACAACGATATGCAAAACATACCAAAAGAGGTAATCAGAATCTGTATAGCGAAGAAGAACAGACAACACAGAAGATACCAAAGAGTTAATCAGAATCTGTATAGCGAAAAAGACCAGACAACACAATGGTCAAAAGATACCAAAGGGGTAATCATAATCCGTATAGCGAAGAAGACCAGACACCAAAATGACAAAAAGAAAAAGTACAAAAGGACAAGAAGAGTTTGAAGATACCAAAGAGGTAATCAGAATCCATATAGCGAAGAAGAACAGACAACACAATGGCAAAAAGAAAAAATACAAAAGGACTAGAAGAGTTTGAAAATACCAAAGGGGTAATCAGAATCCATATATCAAAGAAGAACAGACAACACAGAAGATACCAAAGAGATAATCAGAATCAGTATATCAAAGAAGAACAGACAACAGAATGGCCAACAGAAAAAGGACAAAAGGACAAACAACGATCTGCAAATCATACCAAAAGAGGTAATCAGAATCTGTATAGCGAAGAAGAACAGACAACACAGAAGATACCAAAGAGGTAATCAGAATCCGTATAGCGAAAAAGACCAGACAACACAATGGTCAAAAGATTCCAAAGGGGTAATCATAATCCGTATAGCGAAGAAGAACAGACACACAATGACAAAAAGAAAAAGTACAAAAGGACAAGAAGAGTTTGAAGATACCAAAGAGGTAATCAGAATCCATATATCAAAGAAAAACAGACAACACAGAAGATACTATAGAGGTAATCAGAATCCATATATCAAAGAAGAACAGACAACACAGAAGATACCAAAGAGGTAATCAGAATCCATATATCAAAGAAGAACAGACAACACTGAAGATACCAAAGAGGTAATCAGAATCTATATATCAAAGAAGAACAGACAACACAGAAGATACCATAGAGGTAATCAGAATCCAGATATCAAAGAAGAGCAGACAACACAGAAGATACCAAAGAGGTAATCAGAATCCATATATCAAAGAAGATCAGACAACACAGAAGATACCAAAGAGGTAATCAGAATCCGTATATCAAAGAAGAACAGAGAACAGAATGGCCAAAAAGAAAAAGGACAAAAGGACAAACAACGATCTGCAAAACATACACATAAAACTAAACATCGAGTAACACAAACCCCACTAAAAAATCGGGGGTGAACTCAGGTGCTACGGCGGGTAAGCAGTTCCTGTTAGAAGAATTATAGGAATCAATTTTGAATAGATATCGGTGCTTACGGATTTATTATCGACACTATAAGTGATGGCTAGAAGATATCATTTTATTCTATTCCACTTCCAAATGGTATAATTATTATGGTATAATTATTAATAAAACTAAGGTTCTCCTCCCTCAGGTATAGGTCATCTTAGCCAACTTAGGTTCTTTAGTTTTCGTGCTCTCAAAGACCTTTGAATGTACATGTACTCGATGAAAATTGTTCAAGAAAAGTGTCGTGTGCACAACATTAAATATCTACATTTTATTACATTGTATTTATCTTGAACACATACAGCTATACAAGATCACGGATATGTTCCCCTTGTCGTTAACACTTTCCGGTCCTTTCTTCATTCATAGCTTAATACCGGGTTTGTAACTAGAGTAACACGACGGGTGCCACTAGTGGAGCAGGAACTGTTTATTATGCCTTTCCTTATTCATAACTTAACACCCGGTTTGTAACTAGATTAACACGACGGGTGCCACTAGTGGAACAGAAACTGTTTATTATTCCTTTCCTCATTCACGACTTAACACCAGGTTTGTAACTAGAGTAACACGACGGGTGCCACTAGTGGAGCAGGAACTGTTTATTATGCCTTTCTTCATTCATAACTTAATACCGGGTTTGTAACTAGAGTAACATGGCGGGTGTCACTAGTGGAGCAGGAACTGTTTATTATGCCTTTCCTTATTCATAACTTAACACCCGGTTTGTAACTAGAGTAACACGACGAGTGTCACTAGTGGAGCAGGAACTGCTCATCCTTCCAGAATCACATGCGTTCACTCCAGGATTTTATGGTGTTCGTGTTACTCGATCTTTAGTTTTATGTGTAATGTTTGTAGATTTTTTGTCCTTTTCTGTTGGACATTGTGTTGGATTCTGATTCCCCCTTTTGGTATCTTCAAACTATTCTTATTACATATAACACAAAGACAAAATGTGTCTTCATCTTAAAACCTTTAAAAAACAAATATTCAGTTCTTGGTAATAAAAACGTAGATATCCAATTTAGTTCCCATGTCGCGTTTCTGGAATAACTTTCATCTGGAATGTTGCTTATTTGATGGCTAAACATCAAACTATTGATATTAAAAACTCATTATCATGGTGTTCTTATAGCAGGTATAATTGAACAACTTTTATTTTGGAAAGATTTTATTTGAGATGTAAATGCTTAGCATTTTTGCATTGACAACAGACGAATCGTGTCAGAGTATTGTACATAGTGATGCCGGCGACATGCTTTGTTGGTTTATTGATGGAGTACTGGTTAGCGTGCTGGCCTCGAGCGCGGGAGGAAGAACAGTTTGAAGATACCAAAGGAATAATCAGAAGCGATAAATCGAAAAAGAACAGACAATACAATGGACAATGGAATAAAGCAAACCGGAAAAACAACGATCTGCAAAACACTACACAGAAAACTAAATATCCAGCAATATGAATTCAATTGAAATCATAGGTTAGCTCATGTGGTCATGAACGGTAAGCAGTATGTGGTTTGACCGTAGTCATAATTCATAAAATAGATTGGTTTGCATTAGATCACAATTTCAAACTTCAAATATTATATTCTAGATATTGGAATATGTATTCGACAGGTGTAAATGTATTCACGGTAGATTGGCACGGTGATAACGGTTTGTTTGTACATCATCTCCTTTTAATATCACGTGTATTGTATTAGATAGTGTCGAACTTTCGGAACATTGATCTACAAATTAACGTTAGGGAAAACTGAAAGGCAATCCATAATGGACAATCCAGAGAAACTGGCAACATTGGATACACAGGACGAAGACATACAAAACAGCACAGCAAACTAGAAAAGATAAGCAACACCGAACCCATTCATACCATTCTGACCCTATAGCTATTGAATTCACCTACACATTATATTTCAATTTTGTCCATGTTAAAGCTAATCTGTTCTTTTTTGTTTTAAATAACATTAAGGTTCTTTAAGAGGATCCACAAATATATTGGCGCTTGCGATAACAAAAGTCATCGTAAACACCGGCATTCTTTGAACGCACTCTTAGCCTGCTACAGTTTGCTGGATACGTTGCTGTAAAGTCACTATCATCATTATTTGGTTATAATCTGGCAAATTTGAAATAGTTTCTGTTTTCATTATTTAACCAACGCCAATGGCCTTCAGAGCCAATGACTGTTGCCCCAATAAAATAAGTTTTTTTAGACGATCGATCTGAAGATAATTTTTTTTGTTTTCTAATAATCATCATAATTATGTTGGGAAAAACACAAACCCAGCTAGCCTGTTAGAGTGAGTGAGTGAGTTATTGTTCAGCAATATCATGGTAAGAACAAGTTAATTTTCATTGAGATGATTGATGAGGCCAGCTTTGTACTAGACCAACACGCTGAGTTAGATTTTTATTGTGCTAACTCACTGAAACAACAGTTCGCGGGTAGACATGTTGCTCCACTCGGACACATTATTCTGATTCCGAACCATTACACAACCGATGCGGAATCACTTATGATGGTAAAATATTACATAAAAATCAACAACGGAATTGCTCGTTAACTTCATGGTTTCAACAATATCTCCGTTATACGACGGCAGTTATATTTATTGGTCTATAAAACAAGGGTATCAAACAAAGACCACTGCTCGGCCATATGTATCAGACAACCTTTTTCACATAAATAATTATCAACGAAAACCGACGGTTCAATCAAGTATGGACAATCAAGAGACACGGACAATGTTGGTCACAAAACATAGAACATATACAAAGAAAACAAGCAAATCACAGTATAGAAATATAAAGAATAGATATACGGAACTCACAATAGAACCAGATGTGCACCATGTGCTCGTGAAGGGTAAGCAGTTCCTGCTTCTTGTCAATCGTAACTACTCGGCCATTCTCGCTACCCTGCAAATAACCTCGTATGCAGATAGTAGAAATTCTTCTTAAATTGTTTGCCGGAAGTTAATTATATATAAGCCGCACAAAAATATAGTCCACGAAAATCCAATATGGAAGACTTACTAAGTAAAATCTTTAATCATGCAAAACTAATTAAAATTTTAACTTTTATCCATGAAAATAATTGAAATATAGAAAATTGTTTAAAATATAACTTTATCAAACTTTCATGTAACTGACATGTGAAAAGTAGTACGATTTATACGCCTAGTGCATACGAGGTTATTTGCAGGGTAGCGAGAATGGCCGAGAAGTTACGATTGGCTTCTTGTCAGACACCCGCCATATTACTAATGTAGTAAAGTCGTGGTGGACACTACTATATGTAACTAAATACAAATAACATAAATAAGAAAATGTTGTACTAAATTAGAGTCGAACAGGGTGACAATGTAATGTAGCGGCGATGGGCACCGGTAGATATATAAAACTACCATGCACCTCCTGACAGGGTAACTCTTTATTTTAATTCCTTAGGACATTTTGCTGTAAAAAATGAAAACCATGATGACGTCATTTATTTTCATGTTTTTGGCATATAGGTAATCAGCCAAAGCAATTATATGCATATGTTATTCCATAAACGATACCGATATATTAATCTGAAGAGTTACCGTTCAAGATTTGAATAATCAACTGCTTAAATTGCAAGATTTTATTTACCTTATGACAACATATCGTGGGAAACCCACATCTGATCACGCTTCGATTACTCCCCAAGTCACCCGTTGGTCAGCTTGCAGAGAAAACCTCGTAGCCCTGTGATTATTTTAGAACACTGTGCTAAGCCCCAATACGTGTCTTGATAGTCCAATCAAATCGCAGATTTTAAATGTATCTAAATTAAGAGTAGGGAACTCCTTGTATATTTTGGAAGCCGTCATTTTTCTGTATAGCTTTTTCACTTCAAATACGGAGATTACCAATATCAAATAATTTGATTGATAACTACGAATAGCCTTTTTCAATTAAACGAGGATATCTCTGTCAGTTGATTACGGGTACTGAGTGTACAGTAATCGAATCGTGATCAGCTATGGGTTACCGAGGATGATGACACCAATATTGTTGTCCAATTGAAACCTCATACTAATTTTATGCCAATGTAGTTATGTGGTAATCATGTAACACATATCTGTTTACTGAAGAAGACGGCGATATATTGTTGACGCGTAGACAAGCGCACCGTAAATTTTGTAGAAAAAAGTAGTCCCGGACGAAGGTAAAGCCCATATAATCGTGCTGACCATCGGGATGATGATGAGGTCTGCTTAGTACTAGACCAGAATGCTTAGTTGAATTTTTATAGTACTAGCTCGCCGAAACAACAGTCTGTGGGTAGACATGTCGCTTCACTCGGACGCATTATTCTGATTCCGATCCAACCTGTGTTTGCTCTTACTCCTGAATGCTGCGTGATTACAAGAGATGCAACTTATACCAATTTTATAGTCGTTGGTTTGATGCGGCCGCTGTTCAAGCTCATGATCTACCACACTCGATAACCATTACACCATCATGGCGATTGAAAATACACGAAGAAATAGACAAATGGTAAGCCTCATCATGGATTACGGCTTAACATGCAACGGATTATGTGACAAAAGACAGAGATTTATGTCGCTTTCAAACCAACGCAGAGTATGTAGACTCAGTTCCACGTGTTCAAGTAAAATACTATCCAGATAAAACAAAAAAAATACACAAAAGCAACTTCTGAGACCAATAACATACTTACCGAAAATATCAACAAATTCTACTGTGATGTTGAACTTTTCTTCAGTATCTAATGATATTAACTGGCCACCAGAAAACTCACAGTCTGTTTTTGCGTCCTGCCAGGTTTTTTCTATCTTCATGACTTTGAAGCACATTCCTTTGAAATAGATATAATCGCTTCTTTCACAAACTGAAAAAAGAAGACATAATGTTAGTGCCTTTCTTGCTATTATATCGTTTGAGTATTATCCCATTATGTAGTGGACGGTGCCATGTTATTGTCACGTGATATTAAACATTGATCACGTGACAATACATATTGGTCACGTAATACTAGTATTACATATTGCAATATGCTTGAATGTTTACAGAAGTGAATTCCTAACAAATAATTACATATGTCATATTTTTAAATATTACAGACCGACAAAAGTTAAGCACCACCTGACTTGTTTCAGTAATATCTTTTCTAATAGTGAACTTATTTCAAATCGGTTTGTTGTTTTCGTTACCTGTACACACATACTTACTTACCTGTGAAACAGGTTATTGATAGATTTTTATTTATGTGTATATGACAGGGTGTGTAAAGTGCCAAATGTACTTTTCAACATTTGTGTTTGCGAACGAAAGCTGATTTTTTGTGTGTAGAGTTTTAAGTTTCATTTTCTATTGGTTTGGTATGGTGCGGCGAAAATTAACCATACCAGAAAGGTGACAAGCTGTTGGCATGCATAATGGTGGCTTTAGCCATAGAAGGGTGGCAGACCACTTCAGGGTTAACCATTCCATCATTATACGACTGATGCAGCGTTTTCGTCAAACGGGGAATGTTACTGACCGTCCACGTGCAGGTAGACCTCGCAAAACGACGCCGAGAGAGGACCGGCTCATANTGTGTAGAGTTTTAAGTTTCATTTTCTATTGGTTTGGTATGGTGCGGCGAAAATTACCATACCAGAAAGGTGGCAAGCTGTTGGCATGCATATTGGTGGCTTTAGCCATAGAAGGGTAGCAGCCCACTTCAGGGTTAACCATTCCATCATTATACGACTGATGCAGCGTTTTCGTCAAACGGGGAATGTTACTGACCGTCCACGTGCAGGTAGACCTCGCAAAACGACGCCGAGAGAGGACCGGCTCATACCCCTCGGTATCCAGACGGGCGCGGCAACGGCCGTTCAGTACAGCTGGTGCACTTCGTGGTAATTTAGCGTTTGGAGGCCACATTAGCACACGCACTGTAAGCAGACGCCTCCACCATCAGGGAATGCGAGCGCGACGACCCATAAAACGTCCACAGTTGACATTACGTCATCGCCATGCTCGATTTGACTGGTCACATGATCATTTTGAGTGAACTATTCGCACATGGAGACGGGTCCACTGGTCTGATGAAAGTCGTTTTTTGCTACGCCCTACCGACGGTCGTGCAAGGGTTTGGCGCCAACGAAACACTTCATTTCAGGACAACCACATTTTGGGCACAACTGCTTTTGGGGGTGGGGGTGTAACTGTCTGTGGTTGTTTTTCCTTTGACTGTAAGTTGGACTTGTACGTTCTTGATGGTAATCTGACAGGCCAAAATGTCCGTGACAATGTGCTCGCTCCACGCATAGTCCCCCATTTCGACAATCATGCGTTGGCTGACGGACAAATGTTCATGGACGACAACTCTAGGCCACATAGAGCCCGAATTGTACAACAGTTTTTACAGCAAGAGGTTGTTCAGACAATTCCATGGCCTGCGATGTCGCCAGACATGAACCCTATAGAGCATGTATGGGACTTTATTGGCCGAAAAATTAACCAACGCAATCCAAAATGTCAAAATATTGACGAATTAAGAACTGTTATCTTACAGGAGTGGCAACAGTTCCCGTAAGAACGGCCTAGGCGTCTTGTGCGAAGCATGACGAGGCGTGTTACAGAACTTCACAATAAACGCGGTGGATATACTCGTTATTGATGTTTATGCCTTACACATACGCACAATAGATGCATTAAAAAGTTCTAAAAATCTGAAGACTCTGCATTTTAATGCAATGTTAAAAACTTCCATCAAAGACAAACTCGTTTTACGTTTTTCCAGCGCCTGTTTTGAACCCCATTTTTGCCACGTCATAGTCACGTCTTTCAGGATGATAAATACTTCGTAGATTGGTAA
>MJUT01015970.1:405266-415880 GCA_002080005.1 Gigantidas platifrons | reverse complement strand
ACTGTCAACTTTATCGGTGATAGGCACTGATTGCACAGAAAGTTATAAATCCAACTACCATACGATTACGACCAAGACGACCTCTTCCACATAAAGGACAGTTTTAATTGAGCACCTGGGGTCAATAACAGAGCAATATTTCTAGCCCCTTGTCAACTACTATCTCTCCTTCTTTATTTGAGACAAACAAGAAAAGAGCCCTGTCCATTGTGGTTTGTTTCGTGCTGTCTTGTTAACTGATTCTCGTCATGCATATTGCTGACAAATTTTACTATTTAATTCACATGATTAAATTTGATAAAACCCCCTGAGACGCTAGTTCCTGTTATCTGATCTTTTGGTATGATTATTGATAAATAATGAAATCTGAAAAATTTTTCATATAATATGGATAGATTCACTTGATTTTCATAATTTACAATATAATATTTATTATTGAAATAGTTTTTTTTTCTAAAATAACACAGGCATTCATATGCCCCTCCTCTCACCTACTTCTTCACTTAATATTCGTATGAGGCAGACTTAATCATGCAACTAAAAGAAGCTAGCCCGATCATTTAATTAGCATTTCCCTATACAGATGATGTCTTTTTACTAAATAGTTCAAAGTTTGGTGATTATCAATTCCATTTAACTTGAAATAAAGGACAGTACAGAAACAGACCAGTTAGAGACGGTTAAATGCGAAGCTTTAAGACAAAAGATATTATTTCAATTTTCTCATTGTGAACTTTTCATTTATATTCCACCAGCAGTAAACCGCATCGGTTGTGTAATGGCTAGCGTGCACGTCTCGAATGCGATAGATCTTGGGTTCGAGCTCCGATCGGGTCAAGTTAAAGACTATAAAATTGGTATTTTTTGCTTATTCGCTAAGCAAAGGCTGGTTGGCTCGGAATCAGGATAACGTGTCCGAGTAGGGCGACATGTTTATCCGCGGACAGTTGTTTCAGTGAGCTAGCACTATAAAAATCCAACAAAGCGTGTTGGTCTAGTACAAAGCGGACCTCATCATCATTTCATTGTAAATTAACTTGTTCTCGCCATGATATAGCTGAGAAATTGCTGAGTTGGTGTTAAATAACAATCACTCACTCATTCACCATTAACAGTTTCACCTGTATATTGTTTATATATCTATCAGTTGATACTATTTTCCAGAGTTTGTGGTACCTGTTGTGATTTCCTTAATAGGTGGTTGCTGTTTAACAGCAAGAAGCTATTGAACCAATTGTCCCTATTGGTTAAGTTGCAGTCATCACTTCGAAAGTGTTACTTACGGTGGTCACCATGACTTGGCCAACCGTTTCAGAATATTTGTGTCACAAATGGCCACATATTTGTTTCGCTTGTCATCATCGCCATCCATCCCTTTCTAATTCTTGACTTATCACTGGTTTTCTTTTACAAGAGTAACACCACTGGTGACGCAGTAACTGCTTCCCTTCTTGAGCACATGAGTTCACCCGTTTTCTTTTATTTTTATATGGGGTTCGTGTTGCTCAATCGTTAGTTTTCTTAGCAATCATTTGTTTTTCTTTAAATCATTGTATGTGATTTACGTCTTCTGATTATTCTACAGAATGAAGTCTCGGTGTATCTTAATATTCTTCGGCACTGCTTAGCTTGTTCCCAGTCTCATCATTGTAATCCTTAAGCAGTTGCATGCAACAAACCAGATCAGGTTATACACGACTAGCTTAAATAAAAACTTAACTGGCAGTATATTAAGAAATTGAAGACCAAAGAAAAATTGACATAATTCTTTAATTGCCATATTATTGCCAAAAATATATTGAGCCTCTATTGAAACATAAATCACAAATTAATTTCTTTCATTTTAAAGGTGAACTCGATTACTGCATCGATCCTTCATAGGTAGTACGACATATGTTGATATTCATTCAGCATTTGTATATGTCAACAATCAGACGACAATAAGGATATATATTAGAACGTATAACACAGGGTAACACTGCTAGTTGTGGGGGACGAATCAGACCCACAGCTCCAACCTATGGAGGATGTAAATATATGCTTATTTTTTTGTATTAATTTATTTTCAAGTTCTTTTTTATTTTTTGTTTTGTTTTGCCTTGTTTTTGTTTTTAGAATGCCATACTCTTTTCACAATACATACAATTGGCAGTGGATCGTAATGAGTAACATTTTGTAAGGCGTGGTCGTTGTTTTCCCGATGATGACAAACTTTATCACATAATGTTGTATCGAGTACTCCCGCCTGAGGTAAAACATTTGGAGATGCTTAGTCAGTCAGTAACTTTTACAAAAGGCTGAACCAGTCAGTAACTGGTGCAAGAAGCTTAGCCAGTCAGTCACTTGCATAAGAAATTTAGCCAGTCAGTAACTTGTACATAAAGCTTAGCCAGTCAGTCACTTGTATAAGAAGCTTAGCCGGTCAGTTACTTGTACATAAAGCTTAGCCAGTCAGTCACTGTACGTGAAGATTAGCTAGTTAGTCACTTGTACATAACGATTAGCCAGTCAGTCACTTGTACATGAAGCTTAGCCAATCAGTCACTTGTACATGAAGCTTAGCCAGTCAGTCACTTGTACACAAAGCTTAGCCAGTCAGTCACTTGTACATAAAGCTTAGCCAGTCAGTCACTTGTACATGAAGCTTAGCGAATCAGTCACTTGGACATAAAGCTTTGCCAGTCAGTCACTTGTACATAAAGCTTAGCCAGTCAGTAACTTGTACAAGCAGCTTAGCGAGTCGGTAACTTGTACAAGAGGATTAGCGAGTCAGTGACATGTACAAGAAGCTTAGCTAGGCCGTAACTGGAACAAGACGCTTAACCTGTAATTTATGCAAGAGTCAAACATTGTTAAAGGAGTTATGTTGATTCACAGAGATAACGATGTTCTTGAAGGCAATATTCATCAATAATGTTATATTTTGCAGGAGTCAATGCACCACAATTTGCCGGCATGGATGCGAAGTCATCATCTATATTGTTAATTCTAAACCAACTGAACTTATTAAAGCTGTCAGTGTCACCATTCATCCATTTCCAATTACCTTCGTCTCCCTCGTCTGTGGCCCCTACAAAGCGATGGCCCTTAGCGTTCGGATCTGTAAAATAAATAACAATGTCTTATTTGTGCTGTTTGTTTTATTGCGCATAGTGGTATCCTACAGCTATACGTGCAACACGACGGGTTTCTGTAAAGAAGCAGGAACTTTCACTTCGTCAGCACCTGGTTTCATCCCGGAGTTTTAGTGGGGTGCGTGTTGCTAATCGTTTTTACTTGTGTTTTTTGTTTGTCTTCGTTCTGTGTCTTGTGCCGACTGTTGTCAGTGTCTGTCGAGTGTCCACTCTTGATTGCCCCTTCGGTTTTCTCTGATGTTTATTTTTGGTTCTAGGTGTCAATTTATATATCTTAGTATCTTTTACAATGACTGTAAACAAAACGATATTTGAGCCGTTCCTATACGCGCCGGGTTCTTTCATATTGCCGGATATGGTCGATATTGAAGTAAATATTTGACAGGTGTTCGCTATGATCTTTTTGTTTTGGTATTTGAATTGTTTTCAAAATTAATGTTTCCGAGATGCATATATCATGCATCCAGTAGTCAGCTCATCTACCCAGTTATCAGTGAGGGCATCCTGCTCCCAGTTGTCAGTGGGGGTCCTACCCACCCAGTTGTCAGTGAGGATATCACCCTCTCAGTTGTCAGTGGGGTATTATCCTTCCCGTTGTCAGGGAGGGTATTACCCTCCCAGTTGTCAGTGAGCGTATCATTCTCCTAGTTGTCAGTGGGGGTATTATCCTCCTTGTTGTCAGCGGGAGTATCATTCTTTCAGTTGTCAGGGAGGATATCACTCTCCAAGTTGTCAGGGAGGGTATCATCCTCCCAATTGTCAGTAAGGGTATCATACTCCTAGTTGTCAGTGAGGGTATCATCCTCTTAGTTGTCAGTGGAGGCATCACCCTCCCAGTTGTCAATGGGTCTCATCCTCCTAGTTGTCAGTGGGGATATAACCCTTCCAGTTGTCAGTGGGGGTATCATCCTTCCAGCTGTCAGGGAAGATATCTTCCTCCCAGTTGTCAGTGAGGGTATAATACTCTCAGTTGGCAGTGGGGATATCACCCTCCTAGTTGTCAGTGGGTGTATCATCCTCCTAATTGTAAGTGGGGACATCATCCACCCAGTTGTCAGTGAGGGAATCACCCTCCCAATTGTCAGTGAGGGTATCATCCTCCCAGTTGTCTGTGAGGGTATCATCCTCCTAGTTGTCAGTGGGGGCACCACCCTCCAAGTTGTCAGTGAGGATATCATCCTTCCTGTTGTCAGTGGGTGGCATCACCCTCATAGTTGTCAGTGAGTGTATCATCCTCCTAGTTGTCATTGGGGGCATCATCCCACCAGTTGTCAGTGAGGATATCACCCTTCCAGTTGTCATTCAGGATATCATCCTGCTAGTTGTCAGTGGGATATCACCCTCCCAGTTGTCAATGAGGGGTATCATCCTCCCAGTTGTCAGGGAGGGTATCATCCATCCAGTTGTCAGTGAGGATATCATCCTTCCTGTTGTCAGTGGGTGGCATCACCCTCACAGTTGTCAGTGAGTGTATCATCCTCCTAGTTGTCATTGGGGGCATCATCCCACCAGTTATCAGTGAGGATATCACCCTTCCAGTTGTCATTCAGGATATCATCCTGCTAGTTGTCAGTGGGATATCACCCTCCCAGTTGTCAATGAGGGGTATCATCCTCCCAGTTGTCAGGGAGGGTATCATCCATCCAGTTGTCAGTGAGGGTATCATCGTCCTGGTTGTCAGTGGGGGGCCTCATCCACCCAGTAGTCAGTGTTTCGGCACTTACATGGTTTATATGATATATCCATTACTTACATTGAATTCACAGTTCTTAAAATAATATTCAAGCTAAGATCAATCTTCCTCAGACATAGGATTCCGTAGTCCATTTTGGCTATGCTAAGTCATTTGGTTTTCTTAGTCCATGAAGCATTTAAAATCAGTTAGAACGTACCTGATGAAGGCTACTCTAGAAACGTACCTGGTGAAGGCTACTCTAGAAACGTCCCTGATGAAGGCTACTCTAGAAACGCATCGTACGTACTAAATTATATTATTTTTCTAAATCTTTATTTATCCAAATTGTACTTTTGTTGTTCTCGAAGAGGAGAAACTACATCCTACTTCCAAAAATTGTTTGGTTTATGGTGTTTTACGCCATTTTCAACAATATTTCAGTTATATCGTGGCGGTCAGTTTTATTAGTGGAGGAAACCGGAGAACCCGGAGAAAACCACCGACCTGTCGGAAGTCACTGACAAACTTTATCACATAATGTTGTACACCTCGTCCTGATCGAGACTCGAACTTACAACATCAGTGATGATAGGCACTGATTGCATAGGTAGTTGTAACTCCAACTACCATACGGTCACACCAAGTTCAAAAAATGATGTTCAGCTCAGTTCATAAAACTAGAATCCATTACATAAATAATGTGTACTCACAGATATTCATCAAGAATTCAACAGTTGTGTTCATTTTTATTTCTGTATCTATGGAGATTAGTTGTCCTCCTGAAAGCTGGCAGTCTGTTTTTGCGTCACTCCAAGTCTTCCTTGAAGTTCCCAGTTTAATACACATATCTTTATAAAATATGTAATCGTGTTTTTCACAAACTAAGAAAAAAAGAAAATTCATATAAATGTCAATATTCGACAAATGCAAAGATTTACACTTGTTTTAAAGATTGCATCATGTTTTACCTGCGCTCACTGGTGCCGCTAGTGGAACAGGAACTACCTACCCTTCCGGAGCACCTGAGTTTACCTAGGTTATTTTTGTGGTGTTCGTATTCCTCAATCTTTCTTCTTATAAAAAAGTTTAATACAACAATGTACAAATTATTGTATTATTTGTTTATAAATAAAGAATCACAATAAGATGAACTAAGTGGTGTACTGAGTTCCTTCATACGTTTATGCAATGGTTGTTGGGAATGAAAAGAGTCAAACCTACACGTTAAATAAAACATAAACAGGAAGATACGGTTGGTTAATGTATTTAATTATATAAAATTATGCTGTACTTTTTTGTATTTTGTAATGTGTATTCAGAGAATTGACAATTACTCATGTGTGGCGACACAGAAGTTAGTTGTTATATGTGTAATATTAGTTCTATTACAAAAAGAAATAAATAGTCAAATATTTGATTGAACTGGAATAAAACTAATAAACCACTTACCTCGAACAGGTCGCTTGAAATACACCTTACTGTCTACAGTAAACTTGGCGGTGCTTGCACTGTTGGTGTCATTTGTGGGGTATTTACTGCAATAACATTCACTATTTGTTGCTATGACAACATTGCATTCCTGAGTCAATGCACAATATTGAAAACAGGAAGAGACTGTGTCTTGTGTTGTCCCGGTGCTGAACAAATAGGAAACATTCGAAAAAAGACCACCCAATTCTTCTACCTTTTGAAATACCCATTCTCCGCCACAAACTGAAATTACAATTGAGTTCATTTCACCAAGAGGAAGGTTTGGATCTATAAAACAGCGACACTTTTTTATTACCAATCGTTATTGCTATGATGCCGCATTTCACTGACAAACTATATAACATATCGCCTGAGCTGGATTTGAACTCACAATTTTAACGGTGATAGGCACTTATTGCACAAGTAATTGTACATTCTACATACCTGGTGTGTTCAAGATTACGACGACCCCTAATATGTTTTAAATTTACAGCTGAAAATAAAGGTTATTTATTAAAAGCTTTAAGTCAAACTCCCTCAGGAACATTTAACAGATTGCAGATTTTGGGATATCCTGTTAAAACCCTTTGGTTTATTTGCTTCAAACGAATTAACAACAAGTGACGTTAAACACCTGTATGGTTTTGATATACAACTACCTATACAATCCTGAACTATCACCACTAAAATTGTGAGTTCGAATCCCGCTCATAGCAATTTTTTACTCAATACAACATTATGTGATTAAAGTTTGTCAGTGACTTGCAGTAGGTCAATGGTTTTCTCTGGTTACTCCTCCACCATTAAAACTGACAGCCACGATATAACTCAAATAGTGTTGAAAAAGGCGTTAAACACCATAATGCTAACCATATCAAGCATATTAAAGAAATATATAGAGAAAATAAACAAATATCTCACCTGCAGTTTGACATAGGCATGTGATGACGAATAAAGTAATCAGAAACATGTTACCACTGGAGAAGTCTGTTCAGCTCCCAGAATATAACTAACATAACTTTAACAGTAACATCGACATGACTCAAGTGTTACGTTATGTTTATGTTGGTTAATGGGTCTATAATAATTACTTGTAACAACTATAAGATTGATTTTGTATGCAAATAATATTACTAAAGACAATCGAAATTAAAATTCTTCCGCAAGGGGTATTTGTTCACGGGTCGATATAATCATACTGATCAAGGTTAAATTTTTCCTGTAAGGGATACCTTTGCAAAGAAAGATAAATTTTTCTGTAAAGCATGCATATGATATGGTCGATATGACCACATTATTGAAAGTCAAATTCTGCCGTAAGCAATGACTTAATATTATGAGTAATATGCAAATGAAATATCATCTTTTCTTATCACAGCAGGCATTTTTCTAAATTTTGAAAATAGTTCCTTCTGAGATGTTAAAATCCTTGAAATTTCAGGTTTTATTAAAATAATAATAAATGATCCGTGTGAAAATGAAAAACATGTCAGCGCCACCTTTCACTATATACAAACTTGCTCCCACAAATATGAATAAAATACGACTAAACAGCAATCAATCAAGTTTGAAGTCCCAGTCCGATCAAAACACAGACTATAAAATTTGTATTTCTGTATGTTCGCAATGCACGCAGTACTACAGAGTACGAACACTTTTTGGATGGCAAGATTGCATGCTAATATGTCCGGTTGAATCAACATTTCTACCAGAGGACTGCTGCTTCGGCAAGCTATCATTACTTACGTGTTGGTCTAGTGCAAACGCAGAACATCATCATCATCTCATCGAATTGTAACTTATTCTCGCCATGATACGGCTGAAAATTCCTTTTGTGGCGTTTAACAACAATCAGTCAATCAAATAAATCATTGAACATCATATGAACAAATTTTAAACGATGATGGTCAACAATTCCACCAATAACAACAAAACGAACAATGACCTCAAAGCTCAAACCACTGAACAAAAGAAATGAATATCACGCATATCACGTTGGCAATACAGGTCCTTGTTTGGTACAGTTACAAATATGTGGCGGGGTTCAACCGACTACCAATCTCCACGGTTTATTATAATACATGTATAAATCAGAGGTGTTATATGGCCATTTTCTTGTCTACTTTGGCGCTGTACTTAAGCATATCAATGAGTAATAAGTCGTATATGTGCTTACATTTCACAACTCATATGGTTTTATTTAACATTTAGTTTTTTAATGTTACAAATGACCACGGTTATGTTCCACTTGTCGCAAGCATTTTCGCATTCATGACTTTTCACAGTGTTTGTAACTAGATTAACACGATATGTGACACCAGTGGAGAAGGAACTGCTAACCCTTCCGTAGCACCTGAGTTCATCCCGTTTTAGTGTGGTTCGTGTTACTCGATCTTTAGCTTTAGATGTATGGTTTGTAGATCGTTGTTTGTCTCTTTTCTCTTTTTCTTTTGGCCATTGTGTTGTCTGTCCTTTTTTAATTTACGGATTCTGATTTCTTCAAACTCGTCTTACTCTAGAGCGTGTGCTAAGTACAGTGATTTTCAGGAAAGAAGTCATCTGCTGACACAAAGCCACTCAAACAAAGTTACGTTGCTCCTATGTTAATATCATCGCTACCAAACATTCTACGGTCGTCATCACAATCTGGTGGACCATTACAAAATATCTATATGTCAAATGACAATGGATATTTTACTATTTACGTAGATTTTTGCTGCTTTCCTCTGTTACTGCGGAGACTTTTACCGTCTTGACTGTATATATGAGTAACACGGCAGGTGTCTTATAAGAAGCAGGAACTGCTGACCCTTGGCACACCTGAGTTCACTCCCGGGTTTTTGGTGTTGTCCGTGTTGCTCATCTTTTTATTTTTTTGTGTTGTCCTATTATGTTTATTTACGTTCTTAGTTCCGTCCTGTGTTATCCGTTACCATTTCCGCATAAAAACTATGTTCGGTTCGTCTTTGGCTGCAGTTGTTTGAAGGAGAGATCATGTCTTATTTACGTTATGTGTGCTTTCTTGAGTATACTGGTGTCAAACACATATTGTGTTGTGTTATGTTTTTTGTTTTGTTTGTCTTCGTCTTGTGTCTTGAGTATACTGGTGTCAAACACATATTGTGTTGTGTTATGTTTTTTGTTTTGCTTGTCTTCGTCTTGTATCTTTGTCTACCATATGTTGCCAGTTGCTATGGATTGTCTATTCATGATTGCCCATTCGGTTTTCCCTGATATTTATTATGGTTTAGGAAGGGTAAAATGAATAATCTCGAAATATCAATTCGAATTATAAGGCAAACAAGCATTTTTTTATTTTAGTTTTAACGTACATTTGAAGATATAGAATCTGCATATTTATATGCAAAAATTATTGTGAAAAAGTTATCACATGATCGTCTAGAAAATATCAAAAATACAATAACAAATACACTTTATGAAAGTTTGAAAGGAATTACACACATACACACAAGACCAAGGCATATAAGGATTGAAAAAACTCAAATATATCGTGAAATACAGTGAACGCTCATTACCCATTAAATATCCATATGTACTACAGATGATAAATTTCTCCAAGTCAATGTAAATTCCACGTGTCGTAATTTAAGGACTATGACACACGGATGCTTTTATTACCGATAACATTAGAGAATTTTTTGTCTGTGTTTGTAACTTCTTAATATGATTTCGGGCAGAATTATGAAAGATGAAAGATTATAAATTACTGTACCAATGTTTTGGGGTTTTTTTTGTTGACAACCCCGAATTTGGTAATAACATTTTATGCACCAAATGATATCAGAGCGACAAATATGTCCTGTTGTAGCATTAATTGATGGAAGCTTAAGAGTACCAATCAATTGCAGGCTAGGGACCGTTTCGCATTTTAGCGTATGAGTTATTATCAGTGTTAAAGACTGTGAAAAGTAGAACAGCAACAGAAACGCTGTTCCTTTACATTATTTTGTGTCTAAGTGTAATGTTGGACATTCTCTCATGTTCGTTTACATTCATATCCTTTCTAACTATAAGCTGTTCCTTTACATTATTTTGTGTCTAAGTGTAATGTTGAACATTCTCTCATGTTCGTTTACATTCATATCCTTTCTAACTATAAGCTGTTCCTTTACATTATTTTGTGTCTAAGTGTAATGTTGGACATTCTCTCATGTTCGTTTACATTCATATCCTTTCTAACTATAAGCTGTTCCTTTACATTATTTTGTGTCTAAGTGTAATGTTGGACATTCTCTCATGTTCGTTTACATTCATATCCTTTCTAACTATAAGCTGTTCCTTTACATTATTTTGTGTCTAAGTGTAATGTTGGAC
>MJUT01015970.1:388235-404670 GCA_002080005.1 Gigantidas platifrons | reverse complement strand
CAATACGTTTGTTTCTGATATATATTATCTGTCTGAGATAAAGGTACTGTGTTGTCATAGAAACAATATTAGAATGCGTTAAATTATTGTAATAGCAGTGAAACATTCGGGGTGAGTGCTATGGTGTTTAATGTCACTTTCAACAATATTTCAGTTATATCATGGCGGTCAGTTGTATTGTTGGAGGACACCGGAGTACCCGGAGAAAACTACCGACCTGCCACACGTCACTGACAAACTTTATTACCTAATGTTGTATCGAGTACACCTCGCTTGAGGTAAAACATTTGGAAATGTTGGTAGCTCTGTGAGAGAAACAGTACGAACTTCGAAGCAGAAATGAAGGTAAACCTGAATGTTTAGGTTATAAAACAGATAATTATGAACAGAGAGTTCATTTTTTTCCAATAACGTTTCTTCACGTTGTTAGCTTAGCTAGTTAGTAACTTGTACAAGACGTTTAGTCAGTCAGTAACTTGTACACAACGCTTAGTCAATCAGTAACTAGTACAAGAAGTTAAACCAATCAGCATTTATTAGGCCCGTTTTAGAATATGGCGATGTAGTATGGGGTAACTGCACTAAAAAGGAATCAGATTTATTGGAAAGTGTACAAATAGAAGCGGATCGAATTATAACCGGTCATAGATGTAACTCATCTAGACAAAAACTATACCATGAATTGGGGTGGGAAACACTAGAAAATAGACGGAATAAACACAAACTGATATTATTTTATAAAATTCTAAATGGGTTAACACCTGCATACCTTTATGAATTGGTTCAACCATATATACCTAGACAATCAGGATATAACTTAAGAAATGAAAATAATACATTCCATCCACCGTTTTCCAGAACAAGTTCTTTTTATGATAGTTTTATCCCTTTCACTATAAGACTATGGAATACTTTGCCCCTCACTATTACTGAATCTCCAAGTTTAAATATCTTTAAAAATAGATTGACACACTTCTATAAAACTTGGGACACCAATGCTCATTATAATTTTGGAATAAGGAAGTTTAACATAATTCATTGTCAATTAAGAAATGAGGCTAGTAACCTGAAGGCACATTTATTTAATGATTTTTTATCTGACAATACTAATTGTCCAAACTGTAGTGGTTCATTAGAAGATAACAACCATGTTTTTGCTTACCTGTCCTAAATTTAATAACTTAAGATTGATCTTACTAGATTCCATACAGACATTAATACCAAAAAATAATAATATTGACATTAATATAGATTTATTATTACATGGAAATAGATCATTTTCATATGATCTAAATACATATATATTTCAAGCTGTACACAAGTTCATAATTGACACTCATCGTTTCATTTAAGATGCTTCTTTTTTCAATTGCACTCCTCCTATTATACATTTATTTTGCTTTATTTTCTTTTTTTCTTTAACTTATTGTATGTTTAACTATTTAAAATATTTAGAAAGTCTACACATTTCACTTCACTAGTAAATTTATTATATATGAAATATTATTGGTGTTTACAATTACATGTATTCAAGGAACATAATTATCATATATTATTGATATAATTGTTATATACTATTTTTTTACTGAATATAAGCCTTGTACATGTAAAAGGAGAGAGCTTGTATAGGCATAGCCTGTTGCTCAATCCTATTCATTTTTGTGAATAAAATATGTTTAAAACAAACCAATCAGTAATTTGTATACAACGCTTAGTCGGTCAGTAACTAGTACAAAAAGTATAACCAGTATTTTATGCAAGTCAAACATTGTTAATGGAGTTATGTTGATTCACAGATATAATTATGATCTTGAAGGCAATATTCATCAATAATTGCATATCTTGCAGTAGACAATGCACCACAATTTGCCGGCATGCCTGTGAAATCGTCATCTGCATTGTTAAGTTTAAACCAACTGAATTGATTGAAGCTGTCAGTGTCACCATTAATCCATTTCCATTTACCTTCGTCTCCCTCGTCTGTGGCACCAACAAAACGATAGCCTTTAATATTCGGATCTGTAAAATAAATACCAATGTTACATTGTTTTATTTGTGGTGTTTGTTTTGTTGCGCATAGTAGTTGTATACGAGTACCTGGGTAACACGACGGGTGTATGATAAGAAGTAGGAACTCACGCTTCGCGAGCAACTGTTTTCATTCCGAATTGTTTAGTAAGGTACGTATTGCTATTCTGTTTGTGTTTTTTTTTGTGTCTCCGCTCTCTGTCTTGTGCCCAATGACCGAGTAGGGGCGCGGGTGGCTCAATGAGTTAGGTCGCTGGATCTAACGACTCATACAAGCCTATCACCAATACAGCATGGGTTCGCGCTCGGCTTTCTAAATTACAAAAAAGGTGCATTCGACTCGCAACTGCAAGGGATAAAGTTTACCAGTTGCTGGCCCATGGTCCTCTCCGGGTACTTAGGCTTCCCCCACCACTAAAACTGGTCGTCATAATATAGCTGAAATATTGTTGAAAGTGGCGTTAAACACCAACAATCAATCAATCAATCAATCAATGACTGAGTTCATCCCCAGTTTTTAGTGGGGTTCGTGTTACTCGATCTTTAGTTTTATATGTATGTTTTATATATCTTTGTTTGTCCTTTTGTCCTTTTTCTTTTTGACCACTGTATTGTCTTCTGTTCTTCTTCGATATAGGGATTTTGATTGCCCCTTTGGTATCTTCAAACTCTTCTTGGATTGTCCCTATGCGCGTCAGGTACATTCACGTTTCCGGGTATTGTCGATTTTGAAGTACATATTTTACAGGTGTTCGCTCTTACCTTTTTGTTTTGTTATTTGATTTTTTTTTAATTTCATGTTTCTGAGGTGAAATTATCATCCATCCGGTAGTCCATTCATGCATCCAGTTGTCAGTGGGGGTATCATCCTTCCAGTTGTCAGTGAGGGTATTATCCTCCATTATATTTCCAAAAATGATCTTCAGTTTATCATAAAACTAAAATCCATAATATAAACAATAAAAAAATATTTTGTACACAAATGAAAAATTGTATACTCACATATATTCATCAAAAAGTCAATAGTTGTACTCAGTTTTGTTTCTGTATCTATGGAGATAAGTTTTCCTCCTGAACGCTCGCAGTCTTTTTTAGCATCAGTCCAAGTCTTCTTTGAATTTCCGAGTTTAAAACACATATCTTTATAATATATGTAATCGTGTTTTTCACAAACTAAGAAAACGAGAAAAGTCATATACAATATTCGCCAAATGCAAAGATTTACACTTGTATTTAAGATCGCATCATGTTTTTACCTGCGCTCTCTGGTGTCGCTGGTGGAACAGGAACTACCTACCCTTCCGGAGCACCGGAGTTCACCTAGGTTTTTTATGTGATGTTCGTATACCCCAATCGTTGTTTTTCTTGTTATAACATAGTGTAATAAATATTATGATATTTTTTTATAAATAAAGAATTCAATAAAATGAGCTAAGTGGTAAACTGGGTTCCTTCATACGTTTATGCAATGGTTGTTGGAAAAAAAGAGTCAAACCTACGCGTTAAATAAAACATAAACAAGAAGATACAGTTGGTTAATGTATTTAATGATATAAAATTATGCGGGACATTTTTGTATTTTGTAAAGTGTATTCAGAGAGTTGACTATTACTCATTTACTGTGACATAGAAGTTAGTTGGTATATGTGTAATACTAGTTCTATTACAAGTGAGACATAAATAATCAAATATTCGGTTGAACTGGAATACAAATAATAAAGCATTTACCTCGAACAGGTCGCTTGAAATACACCTTACGGTCTACAGTATACTTGGGGGAGCTTGTACTGTAGGTATCATTTGTGGGGTATTTACTGCAATAACATTCACTGTTTGTTGCTATGACAACATTGCATTCCTGAGTCAACGCACAATATTGAAAACAGGAAAAGACTGTGTCTTGTGTCGTCCCAGTGCTGAACAAGTAGGAGACATTCGAAAAAAGACCATTCAATTCTTCTACCTTTTGAAATACCCATTCTCCGCCACCAGCTGAAATTACAATTGAGTTCATCTCACCAAGAGGGAGGTTTGGGTTCATAAAACAGAGATACCGTTTATTACCAATCCAGGGGCTTAGGACTATGATGCCGCAAGTCTCTACCAAACTATATCACATATCTAACATATTGGAGATTTTTTATATCCTATTTAAGCCCTTTGGTTTATCTGCTTCAAACGAATTAACAAAAAGTGACGTTAAACACCTGTATGGTTTGGCTCACAACTACTTATGCAATCCGGAACTATCACCACTAAAATTGTGAGTTCGAATCCCGCTCTTGGCGATGCTTACTATATACAGCATTATGTGATACAGTTTGTCAGTGACTTGAGGTAGGTAGATGGTTTTCTCTGGGTACTCCTCCGCCATTAAAACTGATGGCCACGATATAACTCAAATAGTGTTTAAAGAGGCGTTAAACACCATAATGATTACCCTATCAAGCATATTAAAGTAAATATATACAGAGAAAATAAACACGTATCTCACCTGCAGTTTGACATAGGAATGTGATGACGAATAAAGTAATCAGAAACATGTTACCACTGGAGAAGTATGTTCAGCTCCCAGAATATAACTAACATGACTTTAACAGTAACATCGACATGACTCAGTTTTACGCTAATTTGTTTACGTTGGTTAATGGGTCTATAATAATAACTTGTGATAAGATTGACTTTGTAGGCTAAAAATATCATTAAAGGCAATCGAAATTTAAATTCTTCCGCAAGGGGTATTTATTGACGGGTCGATATGAACATACTGATTAAAGTTAAATTTACTTGTAAGGTGCAAGGGATGCCTTTGCAATGGCCGATATGACCGAACTGATGAAAGTTATATTTTTGTGTTAAGTATGCATATTATATGGTCGATATAACCAAAGTGAAAGTAAAATTATGCCGTTAAGGACCAATATTTGCAGGAATTACTTAATATGATCTACAAAATATGTTTTTTCCTGACCGCCGCAAACGTTTCTCTAATTTTAAAAATAGTTCCTTCTTGGATGTTAAAATCTTTGACAAATCAGGTTTTGTTGAAATAATAAAATTATCCAGAAAACATTTTCTTTAAACATTTTGAGTTAGAGTATAGTTTTAAATAGTCTATCGATCTTCCGAAATACCTGAGTTCACTCCGTTTATTTTAATAGGGTTCGTGTTGCTCAATCATTATTCTTTCCCTTAAAGTTAAATATATATTTATTATGCTTCATTAATATGCATTGCTTAATACGCGCTTCATATTGGCTCTTTTAGATCACGTGACCTGCGCTTATTTTCGACAGTTGGAACTGTGATGGAGTCATTATTGATCATATGATAGATATGACATAGCAATATTAACTCCATTCAAAAGCAAAATGGCGATTTTATCACTTGAATTTGAAGAAATCAGTAACGCACCAAAGGTGCAAAAGCCAAGTTGTGAACATGTGGATGGACAATGTGACCTTGACCTTTGACCTACAAACCTCAATATCAATAGGCTTCCTCCTCTCACCATCAGGCATGTGTGTACCAAGTTTCATTTAGATCCGACATTTCGTTCTTAAGATATCGTGCGCAAACGAATAAAGTATCGAATTTTTCTTCTGTTTTTAGAAGTTGAGACCATGACCTTTGTCCTACAAACCTCATTATCACTAGAATTCCTCCTGTCACCATGAGGCATGTGTGTATCAAGTTTTATTTAGATCCGACATTCCGTTCTTAATATATCGTGTATAAACGAAAAAAGTATCAAATGTTTGTTCTATTTTTAACAGTTGTAACCTTGACATTTGTCCTACAAACTTCAATATCAATAGGCTTCCTCTCCTCACCATCATGCATGTGTGTACAAGATTCATTTAGATCCGACATTTCGTTCTTAAGATTTTATGCGGAAACGAAAAAAGTATCAAATGTTTGTTCTATATTTAGAAATTGTGACCTTGACCTTTATCCTACAAACCTCATAATAAATAGGCTTCCTCCTCTCACCATGAGGCATATGTGTACCAAGTTGTATTTAGATCCTACATTTTGTTCTTAAGATATTGTGCGGAAACGAAAAAATTATCAAATTTTTGTTCTATTTTTAAAAGTTGTGACCTTGACATTTGTCCAACAAACCTCAATATCAATAGGCTTCCTCCCCGCACCATCAGGCATGTATGTATCAAGATTCATTGAGATCCGAAATTTCGTTCTTCAGATTTTTTGCGGAAGCGAAAAAAGTATCAAATGTTTGTTCTATTTTTAGAAGTTGTGACCTTGACCTTTGTCCTACAAACCTCAATATCGAGAGGCTTCCTTCTTTCACCATCAGGCATGTGTGTACCAAGTTTCATTTAGATCTGAAATTTCGTTCTTAAGATAAGGTGCGGAAACGAAAAACGTATAAAATTTGTGTTCTATTTTTAGCAGTTGTGACCTTGACCTTTGTCTTACAAACCTCATTATCAACAGCCTTCCTCCACCCACCATCATGCATGTGGGAGCCAAGTTTCATTTGGATCTGACATTTCGTTCTTAGGATATCGTGCGGAAACGAAAAAAGTATCAAATGTTTGTTCTATTTTTAGAAGTTGTGACCTTGACCTTTGTCCTACAAACCTCAATATCAATAGGCCTCCTCCTCTCACGACCTGGCATGTGTGTACCAAGTTTCATTTAGATCAGACATTTCATTCTTAAGATATTGTGCAGAGACGATTGCGCCGCCCGGACGCCCGGACGCCCAGACGCCCGGACGCCATTCATCATATTATAAGCCGAATTCGACTTCGTCGCAACTCGACTAAAAAGCACGATGATAGGTAGAACAAGCCAGACAGCCTCAAGCATCAGACAACCTCGGGCATCAGACAGCCTCGGGCATCAGACAGCCTCAGGCATCAGAGAGCAAAGCAATCCAGACAGCCACAAGACTAAGCCAGAACACCACACGACTAAGCCAAAACACTGGAAGATTAAACAAGAATAATGTAAGACTAACCCAGAACACTGCACGACTAACCCAGAACACTGCAAGACTAAGCCAGAACACTGCAAGACCAAGCCAGAACACTGCAAGACTATTTTACTGACCGCCGCAGGCGTTTCTCATCTGTCATGTTCATATTACGATGATAGGTAGAGCAATCCAGACAGCCTCGGGCATCGGACAATCCCAAGACTAAGCCAGAACACTGCAAGACAAAGCAGAGCAAGCCAGAACACTATAAGACAAAGCAGAGCAAGCAAGAATACTGCAAGACAAAGCAGAGCAAGCCAGAACACTGCAAGACAAAGCAGAGCAAGCCAGAACACTGCAAGAAAAAGAAGAGCAAACCAGAACACTGCAAGACAAAGCAGAGCAAGTCAGAACACTGCAAAGCAAAACAGAGCAAGCCAGAATACTGCAAGACAAATCAGAGCAAGCCAGAACACTGCAAGACAAAGAGCAAGCCAGAACACTGCAAAACAAAGCAGCAGAGCAAGTCAGAACGCTGCAAAGCAAAACAGAGCAAGCCAGAACACTGCAAGACAAATCAGAGCAAGCCAGAACACTGTAAGACAAAGTAGAGCAAGCCAGAACACTGCAAGACAAATGGATGTATTGACCATAATAAACAATGTTTGCAAAGGAGACAAGTCACAAGTCAAGTAAGTCAAGTCACAATTCAAGTAACAAGTCAAGTCAGGTAACAAGTCAAGTCAAGCCACAAGTCAAGTCAAGTCACAAGTCACAAATGGATTTATTGATCATACTAAGCAATGCTTTCAAAGGAGACAATCAATTGATCTAACAGAATAAATTAGAATTCAGGTTAGAGTGATGGTGTTTAACGCCACTCTCAAAAATATTTCAGTTACATCGAGGCAGTCCGTTTTACTGGTGGAGGAAACCGGAGTACCCGGAGAAAACCGCCTGCATGTGACAAGTCACTGACAAACTTTATCACATACTGTTGTATCGAGTACACCTCACCATGAGCGGGATTCGAACTTCCAGCGTTAGTCCTGGTAGGCACTGATTATAAAGATAAATCTAACTACCACACAAACACGACATAGACGGTCCCAAAATTTGAATTCATGTTATTTAAATTCAGCCCATATACCAAATATAACACACGAGTTCCCTAGAGGGTTTTTCTGACAATAAAACATACCTTTTTTTTCTACACAGCTAACTTGAAAATCGAAATTCAAATTTAAGATGTGTTTAATTACCAATAGGGAACAACATTATCACCTTCAATAATACAAACTTTAGAATGAAAAGTATAATTTAAGCTGTTCATCTAGCAACTTATCAGTCTATAGCAATCCCTTAAAATTTGTTAAATTTCTTGCTTGCATTTTACATAATTTTAATCATTTTATGAAAGAAAAACAACACTATAAATAATGTAGCTTATAGCGGAAAAATTAGAACTAGATAAATTACAATTTAAAAACCATAATGTACCAACTATTCCTATGTGAACATTTGAAATAAAACTAAATGAAAACTGTTTAAATGTTTGTATGTGATATGATATGGATCTAGAATCCAGAGTGCTCTTATTTGCATGCACATTCATTTCATTTTTTATTTCACTATGTCTGTCTATACATGTGCTACAGTACAGCCGGGTACATAGTAAGATGTATATCATATGTTTTGTTTACTGTAATACTACCTAGTAGTAAACAAATATTTGTATGTAAATATTTCGATTTTAAGGTATATGTGGCTTATAGCAGTTGTCTTCACACAAATTTGCTATGTACAGGCATTGTTTTTTTATGTTGGCTAAGTGAGATGATCATTGCTTCAGTTGACTTCGTCTCACTTCTAAGTTGGCATACTTGATCTTTTTCGGTCTTGCTTTACCGACATACTCAAGCTGGGTGATTTTAACTTCGTTGGTTGCTTGTATTTTCTGCAGCATTTTAACGGTGACAAATATATTAGGATGTCCATGCTGACATAGTTTATTATTCACCTTGCTGTGCCAACCCTCAACGTTATTTGTTGTCCTTGCACGATCGTTGTCAAAATGATCCCACACCTTGTCGTAGTGCATACCTCCAATAGACACGTTCAGTCCTTCTAGTCTTGATAGAATATTTGTAACCTGCAAGGAGAAGATAGTGGCCACCTCTACCATTTTCCATATAATCTTCGTGTATTTGTGCATTTGCCATTTAGAACTCAAGTGAATCTTGAAAAGAAATATTAGTTACTGTAACGCAGAGCGTTACAAATGTCCCCCAAACAAACAATACACAAGATATGATCATAATATGGCTCCCAAACAATGGATATAAATTCCCAACATCAAAATCTACTTGGAAACCAAATTCCGCCCAAATCGGGAGGATTTTTGTATTTTGGCGGCCATTTTGGATTCAAAATGGCCACCATAGCAAACCAACGATGAATATCAATTCGCAACATCATAATCTACTTGGAAACCAAATTTCACCCAAATCGGAGGATTTTTTTATTTGGCGGCCATTTTGTACCTTGGTTGCCATGGCAAAGGCAACAATTTTGAATTTTTTCAACCCCCTAAAAGCTGCCACACACTACGGTGGGTATTCCTACAAAGTTTCATGAAGTTTGATGAAAGGAATTCAAAATTATTTTAAATCCCCCCTTTTTTGTTTCCATGGCAACTGCAGCAAAGTTTGTCCAACCGATTTCAATTATTTTTAGCTTATCTCGTTCCAATAGATGTGGATGTTGTTCCTATCAAGTTTCATCAATTTCTCATTGGCGAGCAATCTGCTATGATCATTTTTGTGTTTTTCAATTTTTTGGCATTTTGGCCGTTTCTATGGCAACGGCAGCCATTTTGAAAAAAATCCACCCTTAAAGGCACAACTTCACATGACATATGATATTCCTACAAGGTTTCATAAAGTTTGATCAAGGCATCTCCCAGAAATGTGTCGGACAAACCTTTGGCGGAAGAAAGAAAGAAAGAAAGAGGAAGAAGAATAATAATAAGAATAAGAATAATAATAAGAAACGGAGGAAACACAATATGTCACCCAAACTTTGTTTGGGGGACATAATTACCATGGTTTTTAAGGGGAAACATCCAAGCCCAATATACTTTGAAGTCAAATATTTGCATATAAGCCAATATTATCAAAACAGCAATATCTTGAGTAGTTTACTTAATTTAAGTATTATTTGATTACATCTTAATTACCTGTTTGTAATATTTTAAAAGATGTATTGAACTTTTCAAAAACAAATTGAAAAAATAAGATTAATTAGTAATTGTGATAATCATTCCTTAACAGTAATATATTTTACATATCTTTTATAATTTTAGAAAATATAAAACCTCTGAAATATTTGATTGAACACTAACTATTTCTTTTCGTAATATTTTGAATGATGTATTGAATTCTATAAAAAATAATTATTCCTCAACATTTATATATATATTATACAGATCTATTATAATAATTTGTTTTTAAATGTTGACGAAGTGTGAATGAACCCTATGCACAAACTGTGAGAAAAATGAACTTAAGTGATGAATTTAATTATTTTTAGATTACCTTTTTAAATCGAAAGATGTACATTAAATATATAGTATTACAGTAGACCGAATATATTAAACACCCATGTAAGCATCTTCAATCTTTTATATTTAAGATTTATAGATGTTTTTGGTAATATGTCATCGACTCCCCGCATGTCAGTCATTACCAATATGACTTGCACAGAAACTATATCTTGCAGCTGAAGTAAATTCTTGAATACAAAGTTTAACAGATTTGAAGGGTTAATGATAATATACTAGTCAACAAATGAAACGATGCAATGATATTTTTTTGAATATATTTTTATGTTAAACCAAAACAATTGACTATTATCATTTACGTCAATGCTTGTGTGATCGCGTTTATCCTAACAAAACAAAAATAACATCCTGTTCCGTTACGAAAAATTCCGGAAAGTCAATTTGACGTCCCATGATCGAGTTTGCGATGATCGAATTAGGCATTTAAATCACCTGCGGTCATTAATTCTGCTGTCTACGAAAGTAAACAATTTGCCATTCTGAAAATTTGAATTTTCACAAGAACATCGATGCCACGGCTCCGTCAAAATGACCGTGAGCGGGCGGTGGGTATGGTTCAGGGTGGAATGACTCATCAGGCCGTTGCAGACCACTTTATCTGTGTAGAATAACCATATCAAGGCTAATGATTCGTCTTCGACAAATAGGTAGGATGAATAAGGGTAATACCAAAATTACCGAACTCCGAACAATCTTCCAAGGGGAAAGTCAAAAGTCAAAGTATACAAACAGACAAAATCAGTCAACAACCGGAAAACTGTGAAAACCGTAATGACCCTGACTTGGTACAGGTATTTCCAAAGAAATGGTGGGTTGAATCATATTTTAAGGCGCCAAACCTCCCTCATTCATTACGGTTCAAAGGTTCCGGCTGTCACTATAACAGTATTTATAACAATACTGGAACAAAAAAGGTAAAATAGTAGTCAACGCAGTACTAAATTAGTTAGGAGGGTAGAACATCTATCGTGAACCATCTCCATCAACAACTACGAGTCACCTGGAGTATTTTAACTACGAAAGTAAATGTCAAAAACACTTTTACGTCACACATTGACAAAAAATATTATGACATTTGTGTTGACGGAATCTTAAGTCAGATACCGATTTTGATTATAAAATTAGTATATCGCTTGTATTTCCGATATTTTGTAAACAATCGGCTGCTAAAAAAATTGGTCGCCGTGGTAAAGATCTGACACCAGAGGTGAAAAAAATCATCCTAGATCTTTCAAATGAAGGCTATTCTTGTCATAAGATATCGCAAGTTGTTGGAGTAATACCCAGGACTGTTAACGAATTTTTAAAACGTGTTCGTGAGAGAGGAAACGAGTTGACTGAAGACTTTTTCGGATGGTCAGGGAAAACAGAGGGCAAACATTAGAGGATCTTACAAATAAATTTAATAACACATCTGTGGATAATCTTTTCTCTAGGACTGCAAGGAGACGTTTATTTGAAAGTGGTTACAAAAGACAAGTTTTTTTTCCAAGAAAATCACAATCAGAATGAGGAATAGGGCCCGTAGATGTTCATTTTGTCGTCAAAACGTTGTGATAAGGGCAGACAATAAAATTTATGTTTTGGCGTCGATGCAATGAACGTTTATACCCTGAATGTACAGGAATAATGTGCGACAGGGAGAAGAAAGGAACTATCTCGGCTATGTTCTGGGGCTGTATTACGTACAATGGTGTAGGAACAATCATTCCTATCAATGGTAATATGAATTCCGTTAAATATATTGAAACTTTCGATAATCATTTGTGGCCGGTTGTCGCTAAGTACTTTGGAAATGGCGCATGGATTTTTCAGGATGATAACGCTCCTTGCCATGTGTCAAGACAATGCAACGCCTGGAAAGCTGACAATAATATTCATGTTTTACCAAGGCCTGCACCGAGCCCAGACATAAACGTCATAGAAAATGTTTGGAGAGTTCTGAAAATTCACATTAAGATACGCATGAATTACATAAAAACCAAAGCAGATCTTGAACGGGGCGTCACTGAAGTTTTGATATCACTCCCTTTACATTATATTCATAGTTTGTATCAGAGTCTTCCTAAACGAACCAAGGCTGTACTTAAGGCAAAAGGAAACATATCAAAATATTAAAAGTCAGATGTAAGTTTTGAGTTGTTTTTATAATGATATTTTTACTTATGTTTGGGTTCTTGATAAAGAGAACTAAAACTCGTCCGCCATTTTGGGAACTTTAATATGGCCAGGTACGATAAATAAAGGACACAGAAATGAAATAATATATAAAGAAATTTGATAGAAAATAAATATGTAAGCATGTTGGTCTAGTACAAACGAACCCCATCCTCATCTCATTGAAAATTAACTTGTTCTCGCCATTGTATAGCTGAAAAAAAAATGCTGAGTTGGCGTTAACCAACAATCACTCGCTCACTTTAGAAAAAAAAACCACTTGAAGTAAATATATTTTAAAACAAGGATTAAATCCTTTTTAAGAATTAGTTGAATATAAAATGTGAAGGATCTTTTTTTTAATGTACTCAAATTCCGACGTGTTGGCGTTGCAATGATCGTTGTCTACCTCCATTACAAGATATATCTTGTTACTTGTCGTTAGTCGTAGCTCTTACGATTAGGACTAGCTTAGTGAAACGCACGTATACGTATGCGTACATGAAATCGTAAGTGTAATCTTAGACTTACGATTTACGATCAGTTTAGTGAAATGGACGCCATGGATCTGGAGTAGTATGGTGCGATGATTTATACCGATCCTATGGGGTACCAATTGCATAACCACGTGCTAACCCTAACCCTAACACCAAAACCTAAAAGAGTATTTATAATTAGATAATAAGAATGCGATAAAATTCTTATCTGTTTAATCAAAGTAAAAAAAAACCACCCGTGCATACATTTGTTATCTATCAAGGTAACAGTAACCTTAAATCTAACACTAACCCTATAAGTAATTATGCATATAATTGAACTATATATAACACCTGTAAAGATTTCTATGTAGATGCGGTTTGACGTATTCCATTTTATATAAATCCAATGCAGCTATTGTACTTATACTGAAGGGAAAAAGAAACGCAGGGTCAACATTTTAGGGGATTTAATATTATTTATTCTAATGTTTTTTTTTTTTTCAATATTAATATATATAAGGATAAAAACACAAATTTAATCAACAAGTTTTTAAAATTTCATTAGATTTTGATCAATAATTCATGAGTAATTGAAACCAATTTGACAGTACCCCCAATATGTTAAAGTGAAATCGATTAACCCGTCAATATCTCGTATGCTTTCCTCGCGCATCTGTTACATCCCTGATTCTCCTGTGCATGGAGATCATCAGAGCATTTATTCTTCTCATGGGGATATTATCCCACTCTTCCAACAAGGCAGCCCTTAATTGGTCGAGAGTAGTGGGGGCATTCCGACGCCCCCTTACTCTCCTGTCCATTTCATCTCACAGATATTCGATTGGGGAAAAATCTGGACTGTACGGAGGCCAATTGAGTGGGTTAATGTTATGATTGGCGAGAAAATCTTGACAAACTCTGGCTACATGGGGCCGGGCGTTAGGTGAAAATTAGGTGATGCTGTTGCACAAATGGAACTGCAACCGGCCGGAGGATTTCATCCCTATATCTTACGCTTGTTAAATTACCAGCTATCACAATCAACGGCGACTTTAACCCGTGAGATATCCCTCCCCAGACCATAAGCGAGTCACCCTCAAACCTATCACTCTCAAGAACGCAAGCGTCGGCGAAGCGTTCACCACGACGTCGGTATACACGACGACGTCAACCGTCCAGACGAAAAAGAGTGAACCGCGACTCATCTGTGAAAAAGACCCGTCTCCATTGCCTCATTGGAAATTGTCGTTTCAAAACATGGGTAACATTGTCTATGTAGAATGTCTTAAGTTTTGCGTAGAGAACTTCCCAGAAAGAATTATCAAATTGAATTTCAATTACTTTCATGTCTTTTAAAGCATAGACAACAAACTCGCATTTAGAGTATTTACACACTGCCAGTTGGCTTTGTACTTGTGTAAAATATCTAGAATTTCGTTTAAGAGTGACCGAATTGTTCTTGTCAAGGTAGCCGTATAAATTGCTAGATTTACACGCTTCTTCAACCGTGGAATTTCTCCATTTGTAAGGACATTTGATTTCTATTAACAAATGTTATGTTTTATCCTGCGATACGACACCGTCGGGATTTGCAGCAAGAAATGAACACGTATCACAAAGAAATACTCCCCTCTCATGAACATTTACTTTTTGTTTGCAGTTTAATTTTTTGTAAGCCTTGTACCTTTTTTGGCTATTGATTCGTGTTTTCGTCCCCACTGAAGAGCTTTAGTATCGACGCAAGCGGATTCAGAATTTCCAACCATCCGTTCTACTAACTTTTGAGGGGGTGTATTTGATTTGCTTGTACATGTAAGTACGTCATGGAAAATAGATGCGGTTATTCTACCTTTTCTAACTTTATACCATAATGGATTTTCATGTTGTCATCTTGTCCAAATTTCCAATTCATTAACGACGGATGAAGGACAGACTTTATGATTTCTTGCTTACTCAAGAACGAGTCAGATTCAAATGTTATGATTTCAGATGTACTGACCTACTCATAATGTGTGACATTCAAATCGCTACATACATCTTCAGTTTTATCAGAAGGTTTACCGAAAGAATCTGGTAGTATATCAAATATTACCGAATTTGTATTCCCTAATCTGACACACAGCTTTTCGCAAAAAGACATGTCTTTGTCATTCAGACGAACTTCATTTCTAGTTTTTACAAGTTTTCTTCTGTCTGATGGAGTATCATATTTTATTTTCTTAAATTCTAATTTGTCAATTGGAAGACTTTTCCGTGCTCTCTTCGTGCGTTTATTCCAAACACATGGTTTTGATGTACAGGTTACGTCCTCTTGATCACGTTTGCCAGTTGCTTCTTCCAGTGAAAATAATAAGCCAGATATATGAGTACATCCTTCTTCTAATCTAAGATAGAAAGTAAAGAATCAAATTAGGCACGGGCCATTTGATTTTCAGGGAGGGCTGAGTATTTTGTCTTGTCCAATTTTTTTCGGTCGCTTCGCGGGCCAGAAAGTGTTTCTCTTATATAGTTAATGCCGCAAAATTTTGTTCGGAAGGAATTTTTTTTTCACACGGCAAAAGAGGGGCCAGATTTTTTTTTACAACTTGCAGCTGGCCAAATTTGTTTCGGTCAAAATCAAAGCGAGAAATTTTGTTCCAAACCTCCCCCCTGAAAATGAATTGGTCAGTGTCTTAGGAGATGTGGTTACTTGTATGATTGTCAAAATTTGATGTTGATCAATTTTATATACTATGGTCAAGAAATTTGTTCAAATCGCGAATCGATAAAAGTATTTTTGACACCGTAATAGGCGTTTAGGACTGTCCTGGACTGTGGCTGGAACTGCGACTACCCTCATGGTTTTTTTTCTCAATATACTAGTATATAAATATAAATTTTGTCTGTCATGATGATCGAAAAATACTGCTGACCTGTACTATATTCCTAACCTTATGTGCGTGTCCTTATTTTTGTTTGTTTGTTTTTAATTCGTGACTATAATAGACATTCAGTTCATTTCTAAATTTCAGATAAATGAAGATAAAAAAAAATAATAAAATTAAAAAAAAAATTAAAAAAACGGGAAAAGCTCCAAGTTCTTCTAGTTCCCATTCAATTAACTGAACCATAATCTCTTTCTTGCTAAACATTTTTTAAGTAACTGCGTTTATGAGAAGTTTCATTAAAATTAATAAAGTAATTAGGAGTTTTAGCGCTTAC
>MJUT01015970.1:332942-366123 GCA_002080005.1 Gigantidas platifrons | reverse complement strand
TTTCTTTTCATTTTAACATGTGGAGACACTAACTTTTCATATATTTCTTTTCATTTTAACATGTGGAGACACTAACTTTTCATATATTTAGCATCATACGATGTTAATAAGAATTTTGTTACAAATAAATCTGAAACTCTAAAAAGGGCGATTCTATCTTTGTTATATATCTCACAATAAAAAGACAGCTAAAGTTTTGGATGTACGTAGAGGGTACTAGCCTCTATTGAATTAATAGCATATAATCACAAAACATGTTTTATTCAGTTGACATTGGGAATATAATGGTAAGCTTTAGTACCAGTCATAAAGCTTCCCACCCCACTGTCACAAAATCTCCTATATGTTGCCCCTTTTCCCGGTCCACTCTTAAGCCGCTTCATATACATGTCTAATTATGAATGACTTCTAAAATGAAACTCGCTTGTTTAAGCTTACCTGACTATTAGAAAACGACCAACGATTTGGAAGCACTCGTAATTCGTAGTACTAATTACATTCTGTAGGATGAGTCTAGTTTCACTGAAGTTCCAAAAACGTATTGCATTATCCCCAACCTTCTATTTAAAGTCTCTATTAATCCAGTTAGATGGGAACGTACAATTTTGACCTTAAAACAATGTACATGATTATAGGCTGTGCATATCAAACTTTGGCAGCCATCAAGTGACTTTTATGCTGTCGTAAAGAATAAGATACTCTATAATGTGTTAACATAAGAGTCAACGGAACACAATAAATAAAAATTGTTAAAAAATCCATAAAGTTAGAATAAAGGTGGTCCTATTTTATATGTCTGCAATAATTCATCTTTTTTAAATATGTTTCATCAACAGTGTACATTCAACAGAAATTTCGTCAATTTTATTTAATTCTTGTAGAATTAATGTATATCGTTTTCGTGCCTTTTGATTGGACAAGAGCACTGTCACGTGTTTATTTTTTATTCGTTTATAACTCGATGAACTTTTTCGTTTTTGTTCCGTTGATAACTCGATGAATTTTTTTGCATAACCAGCATAAACAATATGGCGGCCATTGACAGGAAACTACGATAGTGTCCGATTGAAAGCAACCCTGAAAATCAGTTTAATAATCAAAATAGGGAAAAGATTCACGTGGAAGAATTATAAGTATTAAACGATTCTTTTCATGAGCCCTCTTCTAGCCGATTTATTTTTATACTCATATGAGTCGGAGTTTCTTCAAAAACTTGTTAAATATAAGAAGATTCATGAAGCTAGAGCCTTTAATTTCACATACAGGTATATTGATGACGTTTTATCTATCAATAATTCTAGATTTGCAGAATTTCTTCTATTGATATATCCTCTAGTCCAGAGCTGGAAATTAAAGAGACCACAGATACAGCTTCATCAGCATCATTTTTGGACTTATACCTCGAATTTGACGACAGTGGTCAACTCAGTACTAAAATGTATGATAAACGAGACGACTTCAATTTTAAAATCATGAATTTTCCTAATATGTGCAGCAATATACCAGCTTCTCCTGCATATGGTGTTTATACCTCGCAATTGATTCGTTATGCAAGAGCCAGTAGCAATTATTCTGATTTCTTGAAGCGTCATCTTTGTCTGAAAAACAGGCTACTGGACCAGGGCTATACAAAGATTCGCCTTATTCGATCTCTTAAAAAGTTTATATTCCGATATCAAGATCTTGTCGAAATATATTCTGTCTCTGCAGATACAATAGTAAAAAATACATTTTCATACAGTGAAAATGTATAAAGATAAGGATTTGGTATACGTGGCCTACAATGTCAAAAATATTTTTTGTGAATGTGTGACGTAAAAATGCTTTTGACATATACAGTCGTAATTAAAATACTTCAAAGGACTCATAGTTGATGGTGATGGTTCACAAGATATATTAGATACTGAGTTTGGTACTGTTTGACTGCTATTTTGCCTGTTTTTTCCAGTATTGTAAATGCTGTTTTAGTGACAACGGGAACCTTTGAACCGTAATGAAAGCGAGAGGTTGGCGCCGTAAAATCTGATTCAATCCACCATTTCTTTAGAAATGCCTGTACCAAGTCAGGACCATTGCGGTTTTCCAGTTTCCCGGTTGTTGCCTGATTTTGTCTGTTTATTGATATATGAGTTTTGAATTTCCCTTTGTAAGATTGCTCTGTGTTCGGTAATTTTGTTATTACCCTTATTTCATGCATGTGTAAACGGTGCCGATGCACTCCCAAACCTTACATAAACGTCCTGTTTATTCATTTTGTGATTGCATCCGCACCGTTTACGCATGCATGAACTACTGGAAAGAAGCGTTTAATCCTAAATTGAACATGTCAGAATTTATCAGTCATTATTAGCCTTGATAACTCTAATTTAGATCTAGTTGTCGGTAGCATGATAACAAAATGATATTATTACAGTTACATACAACTGTGTTAAACTATCTAACGCTGCTTTACGTTTTTTTTTTTTCAAATGACATATCAATTTGGCCAAAAAAGCATACCCTTGGGACAAATGGAAAAAAACAACACTTGAGTCAAAAAGGGTAAAACGAATTTAAAAACAAATATTAGTACATATCGTTCTGGTTTGACTTTATTTCGAGATTCAGCAGATTTTGCTACCCACACTCAGGTTGAAGGCGTGTTTCACTGATATATTCGTTCAATCCATAGTCTAGAAACTTGTGGCGCAGTATTCAACATTTAGTGTGGATAGAAGAACATTCTATCCTCACCACATGTTGAAAGAGCCTTAGCTTATGTATTTATTCACACAAAAACAACATCATACATATGTAACATAGCGGATGTTTTATAAGAAACAGGAACTGCTTACCATTCGCGAGGACCTGGACTCATTGCCCCTTCGAGATTTTCTATCATTGATTAATCTGCAAATTGTTCAAATATAAAATTGTGTGGGCAACACTAATCGGGTTTTCAACAAAACGGTCTTCACTAAATGATTAACGAATGGCAGAGCAAAGAATTGAGTTAGTTATTTTTTAATCCAGGTTTCAGTGTTACAGTAAATGGCTCTGACCACAAGTGTCAATCATGCTTGAACCATGTGGGAATCGGCAACAGTTAATCTCACCATCAGGCACACTTTCCTTGATTACATCAGGTATTTTGTATTTACAAATGTTCATATTTTACGGATATGAAGCACTTATAATTACCTGTAGTTATAGGTAAGAAACGTTCTTGCCCATATGTTCTGTTTTGAAAACTGAAAAAAGTATAAGCAAAAAGTATTTTATCAAATTGCTATCTTAAGATTAAAACATCAATATCAAAGATGCAATGATTAATTCCAAAGCATACATTTAGACATTATTGCTAGCTATTTCTACTTCCGGTTAATGGCAGTCATCTTAATTTATCGTGGACAATATCGAAACAATTTTAAATTCAATTGTGACGAATGTTCTACACGAAATTAACCAATGATATTTATAATATACTGCTAGTATTGTTATTCACTATTTACTGTATAGCGCCACATATTGTTTGTTTTTCAAAATAAAAATATAAAATAAAGATGTCTTTTTCAAGGAGCGGTCATCAAAATAATCGGTTTTACAATACAGTTTAATGGGCGGAATCGAAAAATATGCATGCAATGACATGATAAAATTCAACATTTTACAGATACATACAAACAAATATTGTTTGAATTATGTATCAATGGCAATGGTCACAATACAATTGTTCCCGTTAAGATCACATATTTCTAACAGCGCTGTACGTATGATTCTTTTATAATACCATACACACATTTTAGACAGCTTTTCCTGGTAATGTAAATGTATATCAAATATATTGAGGTTTAGAAGACATGGTTGATTGCTGCAGCTTGTGTGATAAAATCATTTACAGAAGCAAAATCCATACCCCTAAATGTGTCTAACCATAAGCCTTTTTTCTAAAACTCAATTTATCAGTGTTGTAACAAGAAAAAGTAATAATAAAACTATGAAATAGGAAACTACAATGATATTAGCTTAATTTCTGTTCCCCATAGAATATACAAACTACAACGATATTAGCTTAGTTTCTGTTCCTAATAGAATATACAAACTACAACGATATTAGCTTAGTTTCTGTTCCTCATAGAATATACAAACTACAACGATATTAGCTTAGTTTCTGTTCCTCATAGAATATACAAACTACAACGATATTAGCTTAGTTTCTGTTCCTAATAGAATATACAAACTACAACGATATTAGCTTAGTTTCTGTCCCTAATATAATATGCAAACTACAACGATATTTGCTTAGTTTCTGTCCCTAATAGGAGATAAAAAGTACAATGATATAAGCTTAATTTCTGTTCCTCATAGAATAATAGGTTCTTTCATACGTTGATATGGACGACCGGTGGATCTTCCACGAGTGATAGAAATGTTATGTCTTTTCACGAGTAGAGCGCTGCGGAACGAGTGGAAAGACATAACAAAATTCTATCACGAGTGGAAGATCCGGCGATGTTCCATATCAACACATAAAAGTACCTATTTCTTCCGTAAACAACATTTGTTTTCATATGCGCACACCTATGTATGGCTTTCATTAATCGATACCTCATTTACATAGCAGGTATTATTGTGCACTACGTCATAGTACGTGACTGAAAAATGTAGGTCATAGAGTATGTTATGTTGCTTTACGATAAAAAGAGTTTTAATTAACCCTTTGACTGCGACATTTCGTGTATAACCGTAACGTAGTGTGCGGTATTATTCATGATGTTATGACCCTTTCATCAGGGTGACGACCGAGATGCTCGAAATATACATACAAACATCATATGATCAAAATGTTCAACTAATTTTAAAGAGTTATCTCCCTGTAGCGTATGGTACCCCCTTAACAAAAATGTGACGTTACTTACCTTTTCTTTAATTTTAATTTTAAAGGGGTTCTATATGTGCAATATCTGTATCTGACTTTAAAATGTGTAATCTAATTATAATGTATTTGAGTAACATATTCTTAAAGAAAATAAAAATAAAAGTAAATTTCTTTCCCCATGTACCATGGCAATGTTCTAGCTTTAGTTCTTGTTAGAGGCGTTCTGATTGGATGTCACAACGAGTAAAGGCGAGTGCACGTGAACTCGGTCGTCTTAACCCGAAAACGGCCATTTACGGAAGAATAAACAAACTATAATGATATTAGCTTAGTTTCTGTCCCTTATAGAAGATACAAAGCACAATGATATTAGTTTAATTTCTATTCCTTCCAGAAGACACAAATTACAATGATATTAGTTTAATTGCTGACACTCATAGAAGACACAAATTACAATGATATTGACTTACCTTCTGATTCTCCTATCAATCACATTGTTAAAAACCACACAAATACGAACATGTTGATAACGTCGATCAACAAAGTCTAATTAGGAAACATTTTTCCGTTTGAACAAACGTACGTTATACCTTACTGGTTCTGCTTTTTTTTCTTTTTTTTTCTTTGCTTTTTATTTAAGCTGTAAGGATAATGCATACTAATTGGTGCAAATGAATACAAAACTGCATAATATATTTTGATATCCTCATAAAAAATAACATATACCTTCAATCTTAACATATGTTGTCAGTACGTTCTCCGCAACTATTGCCAAGGTAAAAATACACAAGTAAGCAAGACATTTAAATATAAACCATTCTATTAAAAAAATTAAACGCTATCTAGAAATAAGAATACATCATCAGTGACTGACAAAAGGGCTGATTTTCAATACTTTTTAGTAAATTTCCGGTTTTTTTAATGGCGATATTAGTTTATCAAGATCCTGCATAATGCATGTATTTCTCTAATGTTTCAAAATAATGTTTTAAATTCGACGTTAACAACGTTAATTTTAATGATGGAGAAATATAAACAAGGGTAATAAGAAACATTTGGAGCTACCAAAGGGATAATAAGTCAAGTAAAGTCAGACAATGCAATGACCATAAGAAAAAAGACGTTAAAACAAACAATGCATAACCGCTCACTTTCCTAGCTTAGTATTGGCACTACAATAAAAAGGCACAGGTTGCATAGGTAGTTGTTGATGATGACCACAATGGTCCCCTTAAACTTTTGAAATTAATCATATGTAGTTCATGTCTGCGCATTCATTTCCTAAACCAAATTTAGAGTAGGTGATTTGGGCATCTTTTTGTACTAATTGACCATCAGTCATTTTATAAGACGTACTTGGGGATATGCATTGTGAGAAATATAAAGCACGTGTTACTTGAAGGGTGAATTCATGAACATTTGTAATAAAAACCTAATATTGTTTTAATGTACATGTTCTTCCTGCTGATGATTCACAATAAAACGTATAATTTTAGAATCAAATATGAAATGAACACTTAATCTATTCTACTATACAGTGCATGTGGTTGAAGACTTGCACCATCATTGGACACAGAAGACGTCATACAGTTTCTAATGAGCATGCCTTGTATAGTGTAATAGACATTTTGCACATTTCCGATCTGATTCTAAAATTAGACGTTTTTATGTCTTTTTCATACGAGTTATTTCCCTTACAACGGACAAAGTGGTACCCGGTCTAGCAAGAATAATGGAAGGACAACAAAATTGAGTATTCTTTCTCATAATTTGTGGATTATTGAACAATATAAAATACAGAGAATAATTTTATAGCAAATAGATCATTCACAAGTTGAGCAAATCTATCATTCACTAGTGAAGCAGGAATTGCTTACCCTTCCGGAGCACCTGAGTTAACCCTCGGATTTTAGAGGGGTTTGTGTTACTCTATCTTTAGTTTCATATGTATGTTTTGTTGATAGTTGTTTGACCTTTTGCACTTTTTCTTTTTGCCAATGTGTTGTCTGTTCTTCTTCGATATACGGTTTCTGAGTGCCACTTTGGAATCTTCAAACAGTTCTTGATGCAACATTAACAGTTGGAAGCAAATTGTGGAGGAAATATATATTAATTTCACTGAACTTTGCATGAAAGGGGACTAATTTGCACACCTTAAATGAGAGAAAATTATTGAAAACGTATAATATTATAATCAAAGACTGAAATGATCAAATGGTATATCTTTAAGGGGTTGTTCTCTACACATTTCTGCTCTGGAGATTCCAATTAGAAAGCTTAAATTAATTTAAATCTTCAGTTTTGCTATACGTACATAAACTGACAAATACATTGATACCCAAATAAGTGACTGAACGTGTGTGAACTCAACCTCAACATACTTATCAAGTTTTTATAATACATGTTTCTTTTTTCTGATTTCTAGGTTATTTTCATAAAAATGACATTTTTAAGCTACTTTGTTATACTGACTACCTTGTTAGGTACACTGTTTATATATACATGTAAAACAGGTGATGCTATAAGGTGTAAACATCAAAATAGACAGTGTTAGACTGTCTTGTAAATATTATAATATTATTGCTGCTCAAACATGAAACAAAGTGAATTACTTTGCCAAATCACCTATTAAAACATAGGTCAATCTCTCCTGGATTTATATAACCTTTGTCAATTTTAAAAGGGTCGTTCTTGTTGTGATCGTATTGTGGTTGGATTTACAACTACCCATGCAATCAGTGACTATCTCTACTAAAGTTGTGATAAAGTTTGTCTGTGACTTTCGGCATGCGAGTTGTTTTCTCTGGGTCCACCAAATAAATCTGACCGCCACGTGTTTCCTGAAATATTGTACAAAGAGGTGATAAACAACCCTAAAACCCTAATATTGTCAATGCTGTTGGGGACTCTTTGATTTTCTGTTCCCAAGATTAGTTAGTTTTCCAATATTTTAAGATGAGCGTACCCGATGAAGGATTTTTTCCCCAGAAACACGTTACATCTAAATATGAATAACAGTATTGGTACACCAAACAACCTTCATTAATTATACTTTAATATATGTTAACAATTTGCTTCCCAAACCTGGTCATCATCGTAGCTCATAGACCATATAATTATGTTTATGTAAAGATTTATATCATTACCGTTTAGACCATAACTGCGCAATACATCAAAGATACATTGGACATTTAATTGGAAAATATATTTTGTCTCTTGTAGCTCTTATTGAACCTACCTGGCACAAAGTTTCATGACAACAGGGTTTATCATTAAATGTAATTGTGCGTCGAATTACTAATAGGTTTATTTCATAATGATTATGGATGCTGTTAGTTATTATCGGTTGTGGAATAATAGAGGTTAAATATTACATAATAATTATAGGATGTTATGACAATAAGATACGATTATTACCAATAGAGGGCATGCAAAGGGAACAAGCAATGCAGTGATTCAATGAAACTATATTTTTTAGTAAATCCTGTAAAACGTATAATTTTAGAATCAAAGTCAGAAATGTACAACTGGTTTATTTTTAAGAAGTTGTTTCCTACACATTTCTGCTCTGGGTGATTCCAATATGAAGAATAATATGTGCTCTCTTATGCAAATTAATTGTAATTTTATTGTTTCAATCATTTTAGAAAACTCCAAATTTGTTATCAGCAAATAAACTGACAAATACATTAAAACCGAAAAAGGTGACTGAACGTAATATCAATACGTGCGTGAACTCAACATAATAATAAGTATCAAGTTTGTATAGTAGATGTTGCTTTTTCCCGATTTGTTCTTTTTGTCATTCGAATGATATTTTGTAACTACCTATCTATACTGACTTCCTTGTGAGATACTATATTTATCTATGAATGTATACCAGATGACACCATTATGTATTACATGAACATATATATTGCTATACTGGATTAGCTTTTGAATATTATTATATTATTGATGGTCAAACATGGAACTAAGTTAATTACTTTACAAAATAATATATTTATTTATTATTATAACGTATGTCAATCTCCCTTGGATATAGGCAACCATCCCTAGCAAAAGTTGGCAGCGTCAACATGATCATGATCATATGGTGGTTGGATTTACAACTAACCGTGTAACTAGTGCCCACATCACTAAAGTTGGGAGTTTGAATCCTGCTCATGGTGATGTGTACTAGATTCAACATTATTTGGCTTTCCGTTTTTTTAGCGTGCATTATTGAGATTACGCCTGAGACAGACGTGTCATGCACACTACAATGAATATCACTCGATAGATACCTCTGCCTGTGGACCATTGGTCCTCGAGTGTATCATGTTCAAAGTAGTCCGTGCTTTCGGCACTCACAAGGCTTAGATTCAATTTTTTTTTTATCGCAAATGTTGCTTAATTCATCCTTAAAATACATGCGTTTTATTTTTTGTATTATAGCATTTTATTTATATATGTAAATGTAAAACAGATGATGCTAGTAGGGGTAAATATTGAAATAGATATTATTTTACTGGATTATTATTATTATATTCTTGATGGTCAAACATGAAACTAAGTTAATTACCTATCTATGTATTGTTAAAACTGAAGTCAATCTCTTTTGGGCATAGATAACCGACCGTAGTCACTTTGGGCGTAGCCGGTGTGGTCATGATCGTATGGTTAATGGATTTACAACTACCTGTGCAAGCAGTGCCGATCACTACTAAAGTTGGGAGTTGTACTAGATACAACATTATCTGACAAAATGTATATGTCTTGAAGCAATCCGTGGTTTTGTCCGTTTACTCCGGTTTCTTCCACCAATAAATCTAACCGCCACATTAGTACTGAAATATTGTTGAAAGAGGCGTTAAACACCACAACCCTAAGCCAATTCCCAATATTGGCAATCCTGTTGAGGCACTTCGATTTTCTGCTCTCAAATGTTTTTTTAGAATTGCAATCATTTTCCTATGAGTGTGTCGAATGGAAGATAATCCAGAAACGCGCTAATATTTAATATGTGATACAACGGTGAAAAACCTTCATTAATAATACATAAACATATGTTCAATTTTTTTCCAAACTTGTTCATCCTCGTGGCTGTTAGACCACATACTTACATGTATGCTAATATTTTCATCATTACAGTCTAGACCATAACTAAGCAATATATTAAAGATACATTGGACATTTAATTGGAAAATTGATTTTGTCTCTTGTAGCTCTTATTGAACCTACCTGGCAAAGTTTATCATCAAATATACTGGTGCTTCGAATTACTAATTTATTTCATTAAATGTACTTGTGATTATGGTTGTTGTTGTTGATTATCTGTTGTTGTATAAATAATACATTAGTATTACCAACAGAGGGCCTGCAAAGGTGAAATCAATTCAGTGATTCAATGAAATTATATTTTTATATTTTGGTATATTTTAGATATTTAAGGAATATTTGAAATTGTTGAACAGGTTATACGATATAACCTGGGTTGGGTCAGTTTACGCTTAATAAACCGCGAAGAGGTTTATGAAAAGCGTAAACTGACCCAAACCAGGTTATGCAAGTATAACCTGTTCAACAATTTAAAACATTCCTTATTGATTATCAATTAGCACAAAATAGTTCCCAGATCTCCTACTCTAGATTGACCCTCATCATGTACGCTCTTTGGCAAAAGATTGGAAAGTTAATATTCCAGGAACGTGTCCTGCGAACTAAGTTATATATTATTTGTTCTTATTGAAAGTCTGTAAGGGCAATGAAATAAAAGTGTCTTCACAAGAGAGCAAATGCAAAAAATAAATATAATAAATGAAAAAAAAAATGAAAAAAACTCCAAGTACTTTCGCCTATGCGTGATAGAGAAAGAGAGTAACCTTATTGTTAATAATAATTAGGTAATTGAATTAGCTTCCTATTGAGGACATTGTCCATCTTAAATATGATAAGATGTAAAATAAAAGATGTCCAGTGTAGCAATATGGATTTTAATGTTAACACCTAGTTGTGTCATCTGTTCTACATTTACAGATAAATATAGTCTCTCGCAAGGAAATCAGCATACAAAGTAATATGAAAATGTCATATTATAGAAAAACAAGAAAACGGAAAGAAGCAACAGGTACTATACAAATTTAATAATTATTTTTTAAGATGAACTATTTGTCATCGTGGTTACATGTAACATACGCCCATGGGTCAGTGTTTTTGCACAGACGTGATTTATCAGACATATTCCAGTTTCTTAAAAAAAATTAACTATTATTAAAACTAGGTATATATTCCCACAAGCATAGGAAACCTTAGACGATTTTGATTATCATGTTTTATTGCTCCCACATCATTAAAATCATTTGGCTTTCCATCTTTTTACTTTGAACGTACATTATTAAGATTACTGCTGGGACAGAAGTGTCGTCCGCACTAAAATGAATATCATAAAACAGATACCACTGCCAGTGGACCATTAGTCCTCGAGTGTAACATGCTCACGGTAGTCCGGTTTATTTTTCGGCACTAACAAGGTTTAAATTCATCAACTAGTACGAAATAATTCCCAATTCTCCTAATCTACATTTAAAAAGACAATGAATGCTCAGACAGAAACTACATGTTCGTTTTCTTTCAATCTTATTTGAACTAAATCAGTAATATGTGTTCCTCATATTGAACCAGTCATGTGTGATTTGTGTGTATCTGAACAGTATCACTAAAATATATATAAATCCTGATGAAAGATATATTTACTTGTTTGTGTGTCCCTTTTAACCGTAATGAAAGCGGAAGGTTTGGCGCCGTAAAATCTTATTCAACCCACCATTTCTTTGGAAATGCCTGTACCGAGTCAGGGTCATTACGGTTTTCCTAATTTTCTAGTTGTTGACTGAATTTGTCTCTTTGCGTACTTATGAGTTTTGCCTTTCCCATTGGAAGATTGTTCGGAGTTCGGTAATTTTGTCATTACCCTTATTTATTGATCATAAGATGCCAAAGCGTTAATCAGAAGATGCAAAAGTGCTATTCAGAAGATACCAAAATGTAAATCAGAAGAGACCAAGGTGGAAATCAGAAGAGACGAAGTTGGAAATCAGAAGAGACGAAGGTGGAAATTAGAAGAGGCCAAGGTGTTAATGAGAAGATACGAAAGTGGAAATCAGAAGAGACCAAAATGAAATTCAGAAGAGATCAAAGTGGAAATCAAAAGAGACCAAAGTGGAAATCAAAAGAGACCAAAGTGGAAATCAGAAGAGACAAAAGAGTTAATCAGAAGATCAAAAGGGTTATCATAATTTGACAATGCTACCTTTACTAGCGATTGTTTAAATATTGGTAAGCTATTTTGCTGACAATTACTGATAGTAGGTAATTTTGCTTTTGCTTGTAATGGTTTATTATTATGGACTACACTCTTTTTTGTACATGTCTCAATGACATTCTTGTCTTGAAATTTATTTCATTGTATGATATTCATATTGTGATTATAAGCCATAATTCCTTTTAGCAAAAAAGTATCCAGAAAAAATTAGGTAATGTATGATGACAGTATTTGTAGGACTACTTATTACGTATTTGTTTGTTTTTGTTTTTTTGCTGTGGATACATTGTAAATCTTACCAAGAATTGATATGCTTTATCATTTTTGTGAATTTAATCACACGGAGGATGAGTTTCTTTATTAATATCGTAATTTGCTTGATAATGTTTATGTACCCACTATGGTATTTTGATTAAATGGTTAATACAAATAAAAAAAGAGTATTTATAACTGTGAAATGTCGACATCTACATATACAGCATATGTTTTCCAAACACAAAACTTTGTATCCAATGTTGTGAAAAATTCCACAAGATCAAATTTAGCAAGCAATGTCCTCCGAAGTGAATTTTCCATCAAAAATAAAAACGTAGAGCTCAAATTTAGTGCACACGACATTGAGTCGGAATATTGGAAAGCCAAATAATCTTAAAAAAAAAAAAATAGCAGCAAGAAAACGAAATGCTCTAAACGTGATAGTCCAAAATTCTACTATTGTCTTGTGTTTTCTTTGTTTGCTAGTGGAGACAATGTCAGTTAGATGACATCCCACACATATAAAAGGGCCAACAGCATTACTATGAAGTTATTCATGTACATGTATTACTGTGAGAGTATATCCTCCTGTTTGTTTGGGTTTTTTTTTGCATTCTCAAACACCTTCTGTAAAATTCTAAATGCGATTCCGTTTACAAACATATACATGATTAATCAATCTCCGGACTTGATAAATGCACTTCAATATAAAGTAGCGGGGTTGTGACACTTAAAAACACTTAATCCACGCCATCTCTTGTGTTTGTTACAATGAGATATCATCAATTGTGAGTGCCTAATGTCTAATATGTTTAACTATTAAAGCGGAAGGATACTTCATTGTTCATTGTTAAAACCAAGGAAGACTTTCTAATATATTTCAGACTTATATAAATTATTTTTCACAATTTTTTCACATTCACAGGTAAGATGATAAAAAATGCTAATATTCACATATGAAATTGTAAAGATGAAACTGAATTTTTAACTCCAAAATTGAAAATAATTTAACTTTAATGCTATTATAAAGCCCAAAAGTTAATTTTATTATAACGATTTAGATTGATTTAAATTTGTCAGTTCTATGACGTTGCATTGTTGCTGTATTATAATATCCCAGCAATATTTTTCGACAGAAATTCAATCTATTTTAGTTTACAAAATCAAGATGGGTCTGGTGTAATATGTTATCATTCAATCATGTTTGGATGACTTTCAATTGTTAACACTTCAATTCGGAAATGTGTCTGTATTGTGGTATTTTGTTTTTGGTGTTTTTTTTTTTTTTTTTTTAGTTTATATTTACTTTTTGTTTTTGTGACCTACCGAACAATCGGAAAATTCGAATAGTGTTAAGTTCGTCTAAGTGCCAGATCTGGACTGTCAGTAACTGAACACGAATGCAATTATTTCAACTGAACCAAGGGTGACGAGTGGAGAGTATCAGCAGTGTGCGACCGACGATCTTAAAATGAAAAATAATGACAAATTATACAACGTCTGAAAAAACAGTCAACGATCAATCTTACGGGGTGTTAAATCATTACGATAAATCGATACTATTCAAGTACAATAAATTATAAACATCTAACATTTATTGTAAAACAACACCAAGTACACAAAACAAAGTGATAAAGAATTAATCACTTTGTGGAATGACAACATTTTCGTCTCAACGAAAGACTTTTTCAATGTTTAATGCCGAGCCAATATGGCGACTTTACAAGTTCAAAAAAACACTTTTTGATGGTCAATGTGCAGTACAAAAAACCCAGATGTTACGTGTGTCATTTGAAAATGCATATATAATAGAATTGAAATCCCACAGATAAATTAATGAAATTAATATAAATACACAATAGGGCTACACATTTAAATAAATGTCAAAATAAAAATTGAAAATTAAATGAGACATTATTGGTTAATGTATCCATAGAACATTCCAAAATATATATTAGAAATTAGAAAAATCGACAATGTAGATTTGTAGATTTAAAATAAGTGAATAAACACACTGACAAAAATGTAGGCTAGCTTAATATGAAAACGTGACAATTAAATCTATTTAATTCCCGGCGATTTCAATTAGGAGATAACTGTATTGTATTTGAATTGGATAATTGATAGTAGCAAATTGAGTTTATTGGCGACGCGATAGTTATCGCCATTCTAATGTATTCATGTGAATAGATGTGTATTGCCGCATGATTGGCAAGATGACGTAAGCGGTAATCAGCTAAAATTCTAAAAATACCTCATGATATTTCAACCGTGGAATTGTTACCGTGAATAATACACCATTAAATCGACAATTGATGCCGTGAAATTTTCCAAGACAATACAGTTATCTCCATTCTAATTTGATTATGTGTATATATCTGTATTACAACACAGAAACAAAACTTAACTTTATAATAGTAGTACATTAACCGTTAATTACCGATTACACCAAAAAAGACGGTTATGTTCTTGTGACCATTACAACGACCTCAATAGGGCAGATGCACATGCATTTGAATCATACAATATCGAGGTGGTAGATATGAAGTAACACATTTCATGTTTCGCTAACCCCGTAGGTGCTGCAATGGTGAACATGATAACGGTAGATCATGGGTTTAAGCCCAGGTCGGATCAAACAAACAGCCATGAAATTGTTATTTGTTCCTTCTCCGGTAAGCATACAGCAATAAGGAGTAAGAGCAAGGACTAGTTGGTTCAGAATCAGAACAAAATGTGTCCGACTAGAACGACAGTCATATATACCCGCGTATTGTTTAGTCAGCTTAGCACTCTAGAAATCTAACTAAGCTTGTTGGTTAAGTACAAAGCAGACATCATAATTATTATCATCAAAATGTAACTTGTTCTTCACATGATTTTGTTGAACACGACGCTCACTCAATCATTCACGCACGAAAATCTTAATTAAACTGAAAGTTATATAGAAATAAAATGATATAGTTATCAATATATCTCCCTACATTTTATTTATTCATGCAAAACAACAATGACAAATAATTATTAAGTAAATACATTCTTTCTCTGTATTTGTAGACTTAAGACGCAACATGCAGTTTCTTATAACAGCAATCGCTGTTGTGATTTCACTTGTCGGTGTGGTATCATCATGTCCTCGTGGCTGTTTTTGTACTGACACTTCAGAAGGAGTTAAAGTTGACTGCTTCAGCGTAGGACTGCATAGTATTCCAACAGATTTACCTGATAACACTTATAACTTGTAAGTCTGGGATTACAACACAAATATTAGATTGTATATGTTATATTTATTAGTCTGAATGAATATTTCTTCAGTAAGGGTAAGATGAAATCATTGTTTTCACCTCAAGTACGGTCTGGTGGGTGGGATGGTGAGGTGTTACCAAATTTCTCAACAATATATCTGGTGATCGTGTGTGTTAGGTCATCATTTCTTACGATTAAAAAGAGCACACCAGTATATATTCCACCACTGACTTTCATTGTAAATAAAAAAAATCATAAAAATCCAAATGAATTTTCTGGATAACAAGACAACTATTTATACAATACTATTGTGGTGTCCATGTTATATGCCGAAATGTGTCCCATTGTTAGCAGGCATAATGCACGACCCGTTTTTGGTGATTTAAAAAAAATGAAATTTGTCTAAAATGTATTGATAGTATAAAGATTGGCAAATAATTTTCATCTATATTCAAGAAATATTTAATTTCAACAATAACAATGAACTGTCAAATATTTAATTCCCAAACCTGGAACTGGCCTTTGTTTTGACAGACGACAGCATCAACATTAATGAAAAACGTATAGTACATTGTTAATTGTACACTGTTAAAAGCGCTCATGTGATCCCGCTTATACCCCGCCTATTTAAATGACGTAACATTGTTTAAGCTCCACCCTAAGGCATATTTGCGTTTAATATGCCTATGGATATTACACGGCGCTTTATATTCTTTGTAAATTTATGTCTGAATAGTAGAATTGCAGTTCTAATGAAAGATTCTTACATGACGAGTAATAATTCCTATTATTTTGGTCCAAGGTCCACATTCTGATCCACTTTGAAAGAAACATCGCATGTCAAATAAGAAAATAATCAGCTGTTTTCAATATCCGGTCAAAACAACAGTATTTACAGTATCCAGGAAATCCTTCCACACAGGGCGTAGTAATTTGACATCCATGTTTTTATATGTGGTTATATTTCAACAAATGACATGTTTTTTTGCAGTTACAACCTCACCAAATATGATAGGATTAACTGTAAAAAATATCATAATCAAGAAACAACTGAAATTTTTTTTCAAAGTTCCTCGTGGTCTATTTTGTACTATTTTCGAGGACTGTCTCAATGCGGATTGGCTGGTTTACTGAAGAAACAAGAATGTAACAAACTAGACCTACAAAAGACCTCGGGACAATTTAAAGCTACTCGTGTCATTTATCTTAAATTAAAACATTTGAAAAGGCCTCCATTCTTTAAAATGCATCAAATATCATTAAATAATGGGTATGACTATCAAACAGGTAAAAATGCAGGTAACCAAATATTTGAGACTACATTAACATCTAGCATACGTTTTGGAGTTTAATGAAAATCCATTGTTATTCTCTTACTATAGACCTAATTTATTTCTTAAATATAATGAATTGGGATCGGACACTGCACTATTGTCTGTCAGGAATATTTATATTTTATTTTAATTCTTAAATATAATGAATTGGGATCGGACACTACGCTATTGTCTGCCAGGAATATTTACATTTTATTTATTCCGTAAATATAATGAATTGGGAATGGACACTACGCTATTGTCTGCCAGGAATATTTACATTTGATTTATTTCGTAAATATAATAAATTGGGAATGGACACTACGCTATTGTCTGCCAGGAATATTTACATTTTATTTATTTCGTAAATATAATGAATTGAGACTGTCTGCCAGGAATATTTACATTTTATTTATTTCGTAAATATAATGAATTGGGATCGGACACTACACTATTGTCTGTCAGTAATGTTTACATGTTACTGAAATTAATGAATATATAAAATGTATAAGTTAAATATGACAACAATATTTACTTCATGTCAATATTTGTTTGATATAAAGGTGAATTGCGAGAACATCCGTGGCACAGGATAACCAAATATCTAACCTAATTGGTTTATTCCACATACTGGTGATACCTTTATTAATTATCCAGTCCAATATATCTCGGAATTTTTCCTTGCGATTGTCGAAACGTCTAGAGGATTCCGATCTAGCTGTTATTGGACTGACTGGAATCGGGCCAATACGGAAAATATCCGTATTGGACTGGTTTTTGCCGTATTGGCCCAATGAAAGTTTTTATATTGTATTGATCATATAAAGGCTAATAAATAAAAGTTGATTAATAATGAAATATATTTTACCAGTTGTTTGTAGGAGGGATCATGTCTTATTGCGTTTTGTATATGTTTGCACATGTTGATGTCCAATGATGTGTCCTATCAAGTTCCTATTCGAGTTCCGTGTTGTGATATCCGCTACGTCATCCGGTATGTTCAGTACAGCTTTACTTCCTGTTGTTATTTACGTCATTTGTGTTTGTTTGCATATAGTGGTGTACAACACATTGACTATATGAGCAGCATGACATGTGCCTTATAAGATGTAGGAACTGCTTTCCCTTCGCAGGAACCTGCGTTCACCCCCTGAGTTTTGATGAGGTCTGTTTACTCATCATTTTAGTATTATGTGCTGTGTTTGTCTTCGTCCTGTGTCTTGTGTCTTGTGTATCCAATTTTGCCAGTTTCTCGGGATTGTCAATTATTGACGTGGTTGGCAATTCGGGTTTCTTTAACGTTTGTTTAAAACACTGTAAGGACAGATAAAATCAGCAAATTCATAGCAAATTGCACGGAATACATTCTTCAGTTGGTAGGACTCTTTGTTCCTAGTTCCAAATTACAACGACTGGTTGGTCTTGACAAGATGTCGTATCAATCATGGTAGAATTATTAATAGTTAATGGCTAAACAAGGAGGAATTATCGAAATGCATTCCATCTAATTCCAAATTTTCACTGAAACATATTATAATCGACTGCATAGACGTTAAGCACCAATCAATCAATCAATCAATGTAGATGAAGAATTTAATATATAAAATGTGTTCACGTCATGATATGAATGAAATAATGCTTAATTGGCCGTCAATCAAAAATCAATCATTGCCGTACCTTCAATTAGTTATGCGCAATTGTCATTATTGTTACTTCTGACAAAATCTCCAAATTGTTGAAGGCGGTCAGTATTTGCATAGATAGAAGTAGAACAAGCTCTAATAAAACAAATCTTCAAATTGTTGAAGGCGGTCAGTATTTGCATAGGTAGAAGTAGAACAAGCTCTGATAAAACAAATCTTCAAATTGTTGAAGGCAGTCAGTATTTGATAGAAGAAGAACAAGCTCTGACAAAAATCTCCAATTTGTTGAAGGCGATTAATATTTGGTAACAGTAGAACATGCTCTGACAAAAATCGTCAATTGTTGAAGGCAGTCAGTATTAGGTAGAAGTAGAACCAGCTCTGACATACATCTTCAAATTGTTGAAGGCAGTCAGTATTAGGTAGAAGTAGAACCAGCTCTGACAAAATTTTCAAAACGTTGAAGGTGGTCAGTATTTGGTAGAAGTAGAACCAGATCTGACAAAAATCTTCAAATTGTTGAAGGTGGTCAGTATTTGGTAGAAGTGATACTAATTCCAAAGTGTATCACACAAGAGGAACACATGGATTATCTAGTTGTAATTAGTTATTGTCGCTTTGTAGCTATTGGATTAATAGTCAATGTAACTGAGCAAACATGACAGTTCTATCAATATTCAAACTAAGGTAAGCGCTTTGTTTGAATTACTAATTTCTTTTTGAAACCTGTGGAAAAAAATGGAGCAGAAAGTGAAGTGTCCACATTTACATAAATAGTATGTATTAGCTTATCAAGATGATAAATTTTATATTCTACAGTAAGGGTCCTTTGAGAACGGAACATTTTCATGAAAGATATGGTTTCCTTTTTACTGGTGCTAGATTTTCATTTATATGTAGCACCAGTCCAGCAGCACCTGTATATGGATTATAGCTCTCTCAGTTAAAACAATATTCCTGTGTTATACTATATCTTGCTACATACATATTATACTTTATATATTTGGTTGAAATACAATTAAACACAGTATCAAATCTTCAAAGTTTGATTGTATTTGCTCATTTATTTATATATTGCAGCTATTTGTAATGTATTACAATAAAATCACATCAATCAAATCTGACACCTTCAACAAATTGCCGAAACTTTTATTATTTGTAATATGATTGTATTCCCTCTTTGATAGCAGTCAAAATGTTAGGCATATTGATCAAAAATTAGTTTGCTGAAAAAGAATAAGCACCTGTAGTATTAGTTCCTCTATATGAATTCTTGTGAAGTTTTGGTATTCCAAATAAATTAGAAATGTCATCATGTTCCTTGTTAAATATAATATTCAATGATGAGATGAATGACTTGTGATCAGCTAAATATTCATCTTTGTCCTAACTAGTATTTCATTAAGGAGGATAACCATTATGCAATGTACAGTTGTTTCATTAGAACCCAAATCACCCACTGTTTAAGATGCCGGATTTAATATGATAGCCGTGATACCCAAATTTAAATTGTCCATTTCTGTACATATGTGTTCGAGGTCACTTTGTCCATGTGTCGACTGTTTAGTATTAGACATAGCAGCTGTTCTGAGGGTGTGGTATGTTAATTAATTAATCAATTAAATCATGAATGGTTGAAGACTTACTAAAAACCTATGATGCTTTATTCAATATGTTACGATGAAATATAACTACATAGAGTATCAAAGTTTCAATGATTGATGTATATTTTATTTATTTTACAGTTATTTGCATTCCAATATAAAATCACAACAATCCAATCAGACACGTTCAACAACATTACGCAACTTTTTTCTGGTGTCAATATTCTTATTTGTTGTTGTTCTATGACTTAGAATGCATGTATATGTATTATTTATGTTGTTTAATAACATTTTACGCAAACTATTGAAATTCCACGACAACAGAAAATAACTTTTATAAATCTAATCAAACATACATGTAATATGTAACAGAAACAGATTGAGGGTATGCATTAATTGAACCCGCTTTGAAGCACCGTATTTTTAAATACACATTCTAATTAGTGTAGCACTAATTAGAATGTGTACTTTTTTCTGAACAGGGATTTGAATACATGTTATTGAAAAAAATCCAAATTACGCAATATTTTGCTATGTGTATTGCTTAAGACTGTGATAGGTAAATATTAGGAGCATTCATTAATTGAACCTGATTTGAAACATCGTATTTCTAAATAGCTACATTAATTCAAATGGGATGTTTTTCCTAACAATAATATATATACATTTTATTGGAACAACTCAAAATTACACAATATTTTGATATATGTATTGCTTACTACATAACAGAAATTAATGCTACAAACTTAATAAAGTATAAACATGAGGCACTTTTTGACTATTTATAGGAGGTTACAGTACAATAACATATCAGTGATAGAGGACAACACTTTCAACAATCTACCAAGCTTACAATATCTGTGAGTATCATTTTGTATTATTTATGGAAAAGTATGTTCTTTATGACAATAGATGTCTTAGGAAATTCGTTTTCATATCAAACAAGTTGCGGACAAATCTGCGTCAAAACTCTACATATATGTCTCTGATACGGAACTTCAACTTAGTGGTAACTCAATTTATGGTGTAGCGCATTTGATCTTTTTTCTTGCTTGACAAAATAAAATGAAGTTAATTCATGACCGATTACTATCAATTTGTAACGTTTCTTACCATTTTGAAGATAACCACGTTATTAATGATATTTTGAAACGTCTTCATACATTCCCACAACGAATGGTCAGTAAAGTGTAGAAAAGTCACATGTTTAGACAGACGAAATTTCTGAAATAGAACGATAATTAAAATTATTCAGGAGATTCAGTATTTCTGTATCCACATTTGATTGAAACTACTACGTGAATAGACTTTGTCCCAGTATGATTGTATTCCGTCTTTGACAGCAGTCAAAATGTTTGCAATATTTATAAACAATTACTTTCCTGAAAAAGAATAAGCACCTTTAGAACTATTTCCTCTATATGGATTCTTGTGAAGTTTTGGTATTCAATATAATCTAGAAAAGTCATCATGTTCCTTGTTAAGCAGAATATTCAATGATGAGATGAATGACATGTGATCAGCTAAATATTCCTCTTTGTCATAACTAGTAGTTCATTAAGTAGGATAACCAGAGTGTTATGCAATGGAGAGTTGTTTCATTAGAGCCCAAATCACCCACTGTTTAAGATGCCGGATTTAATATGATAGCCGTGATACCCAAATTTAAATTTTCTCCATTTCTGTACATATGTGTTCGATGTCACTTTGCCCATGTGTCTACTACTTAGTATTAGATGTAGCAGCTGTTCTGAGGGTGTGGTTTGTTATCAATTAAATCATGATTGGTTGAAGACTTACTAAAAACCTATGATGCTTTATTCAATATGTTACGATGAAATACAACTACATAGAGAATCAAAGTTTCAAGGATCGATGTATATTTTATTTATTTTACAGTTATTTGCATTCCAATATAAAATCACAACAATCAAATCAGACACGTTCAACAACATTACGAAACTTTTTTCTGTTGTCAATATTCTTTTTTGTTGTTGGTCTATGACTTAGAATACATGTATATGTATAATTTATGTTGTTTAAGAACAATTTACGAAACTTTTCAAATTCCACGGCTACATAAAATAACTTTTATAAATCTAATCAAACATACATGTAATATGTAAGAGGAACAGATTGAGGGTATGCATTAATTGAACCCGCTTTGAAGCACCGTATTTTTAAATAGCTACACTAATTAGAATGTGTATTTTTTTCTGAACAGGGATTTGAATACATGTTATTGAAAAAACTCCAAATTACGCAATATTTTGCTATGTGTATTGCTTAAGACTGTAATAGGTAAATATTAGGAGCATTCATTAATTGAACCTGATTTGAAACACCGTATTTCTAAATAGCTACATTAATTCAAATGGGATGTTTTTCCTAACAATAATATATATACATTGTATTGGATAAACTCAAATTTACACAATATTTAGATATATGTATTGCTTAATACAGAACAGAAAGCTACACACTCAATAAACTAAAGTATAAACATGAGGCATTGTTTGACCATTTATAGGTTGTTACAGTACAATGAGATATCAGTGATAGTTAGCAACAATTTCAACAATCTACCAAACTTACAATATCTGTGAGTATCATTTAGTATTATGTATAGAAAAGTATGTTCCATATATGACAATATATGTCTTAGGAAATGCGTTTTTATATCAAACAAGTTGCGGACAAATGTGCCATCAGAACTCTACATATATGGCATCGATACGGAACTTCAATTTAGTGGTAACTCAATTGTTGGTGTAGCCCATTTTGTCTTTTTTCTTGCTTGACAAAATAAAATAAGTTAATTCATGACCGATAACTATCAATTTGTAACGTTTCTTACCATTTTGAAGATAACCATGTTATTAATGATATTTTGAAACGTCTTCATACATTCCCAACATGAATGGTCAGTAAAGTGTAGAAAGGTCACATGTTTAGACAGACGAAATTTCTGAAATAGAACGATAATTATAATTATCCAGAAGATTCAGTATTTCTGTATCCACATTTGACTGAAACTACTACGTGAATATACTTTGCCCCAGTATGATTGTATTCCGTATTTGTCAGCAGTCAAAATGTAGCAATATTTATAAGCAATTACTTTGCTGAAAAAGAATAAGCACTTGTAGTCATCATGTTCCTTGTTAAACAGCATATTCAATGATGAGATGAATGACTTGTGATCAGCCAAATGTTCCTCTTTGTCATAGCTAGTATTTCAGTAAGTAGGATAACCAAAGCATTGTGCAATGGCATGTTGCTTCATTAGAGCCCACATCATCCACTGTTTACTATGATAGCCGTGATACCCAAATTTAAGTTAACGTTATGATCAATTTATACGATATTTGATGATAATTATTTTAGACAAATATGTGTGTGTTTGTGCACCCAATTCCAACAATCAAAAATTAAATTAGAGTTACATGTAATGTACATATGTATTAGAGATAGCTCATTTGCACATGTGTCTACGATTTTACCATTATATATAGCGGCTGTACTCTCAAACAGGTTAATGTTCTCAGAAAACTAAAGTGTACTCTTTGCTAGCAGATTGTCTCAAATATATATCTTACTTTCATAAGGACAACATTAGAATATACTTGCGAGGTTTGGGATTGGTGTTTTGAACGAGAAATAGCAAAACTTGAAAAAGCTCAAATAAAATCAGCAAGAATATTCCATGACGAACACAATTTAGAGATTCTCTTTCCTAAAACAAGGTGGGAATATTTGTCTTCTAGACGTAAATATCACAAGCTGACAGCATTTTACAAAATGCATAATAAATTACTTCAATATTTGGGTAATTGTCTACCTCCTACAGTATATCATATCAGTGATCATAATCTCCGAAACGATGAAAACTATACATCATAAAGTAGACTCAGAATGACATCCTTTATACCATCCACTGTTTCGTCATGGAACGATTTAGATTTAAATGTTAGAAATAGCCTAAATATATCATATTTTGAATCTAGGATTACAGGAAATACTATTAAATCTCCGGAATATAATGGTGAAGGATCCCGAAAACTAAGCATACTCCATGCTAGACTACGACATCAATGCAGCTCATTGAATTCTGATTTATTTTGTATAAACTTACAAATGACTCAAAATGGCAATGTGGTTCCCCTTTTGAGGATTCAATTCATTATATTATGGAATGGCCATTACTCCAAACCGAAAACTGTAAAGGTGAAATGCAAAGGTCATAACTTTTTCAGATTTACACATCTTTAGATAGTGATTTTAGTACCTTTACAGAAAATCGTAATAATTTTCAATGTTCTCAAGACGTTTGTGCGAAATCGTCAGACAAACTTACCTGTTTAAAACCGCGGGAAATATCGATCATTGTTAATCCCCTTTAAAAATCTCCTATCGTGATGTCGTTCGTGTCATTTTTTCTTTTTCATGGGGACAAAGATAATTATACCATATTCTCTTTTTGTTTGCAAAACGGTTGGGAGGGTGGACATTGGTCATTTACGGTCGTCACCGCTACTTGGTTGAGCGTTATGGAATATCTGTGTCACAAATGACCACGGATATGTTCCATTTGTCGTAAACACGTCCCGGTCCGTTCCTTGTTGATGACTTATATAAGTACTAAAAATGTATACTAATTAAAAACAATTATACTCTTGGCTCATGCAAAGGTCCATCCTTTTTTTCTGTCAGAAAGCAGTAATTCTTTGCATTGAAAACATTATTAGCCCCTCCCAATGCACTCCACTCCATCACATTAATCTAAAATTATACGTTGTTTCGGGACAGGTTGTAGTTGGGTTAAGACCTAAACTTCCTGTTGAGATATTTGTTGGTTATTTGGTATCGATTTGGCCGGTGGTAAGGTTATATTAATGGACCCAATAGTCTCCGAAGAGCCTAGTTATGAAGAGAATGAATTAGAAAATACAGGGATTTTTCCTGAATGTGTTGTAACTTTAGCCATGAAAAAGCCTCTCGAAGAAAATGACACTTTATTGCAAGATGGTACCATAAAAACACAAGAAATGTTGAATTAAAAGACACATTTTTTTTGCTGATGTCAACAATCACTTTTTACATAGCGATGGCGATATGTCTCGTTATTTTATAGAGAAGGAACACAAATTATGTCTAGATACAGATGAGGACTACAAAATCCCAACTTCATAAAGTCCATGACCAAAGGTCAATGAGTGATGGGCCTGTTCATAAGCAAACAATAAGATATGTCAGTAATGAACTTCTGACTAGGGAACGACTTATTATAGTGCACAGAAGGAAGAGCTCGCACTGCCTTGTTCTAAGTCATTCTTAGTAGAGGAAATAGAGAATGTTCATATTTGTTATTTCATGAAAGACGAAGTATTGATGAGAAAATGGCGACTACTGGATGCGACTGTGTAAGATGAATGGAAAGTGATCTGCCAGATAGTAGTACCGGAAGAATACTGGAAAGAAGTTGTGACCCTGGCCCATTATTCGTCAATTTACTGAACACTTGGGAGTTAACAAAACCTCCAACAGGATATTGGCCCATTTTTACAACCCGAATATAAGACGAGATGTAGGCGAGGACTGTAGATCGCGTAACACCTGCCAAGTTATGGGAAAACCGAATCAAAAAGTCGTGTAGCTCCACTCCGACCCGTACCAGATATTGAAGAATATTTCAGTAGGGTTATTGGTGACTGGGTGGGGCCCCTTCCTAAGACTAAATAAGGAAATCTATGTTTACTAATTATAATGTCTGCCTCCACCTTAGGAATATTAAAGCTAAAGTTATAATTAAGGCTCTTAACTATTTTGGTTTTACTTTTGTGGGTCTTCCTAGAACAATTCAGTCAAATCAGGGATCCAATTCTATGTCTCATTTATATCAGCAAGCGATGCATCAATTAAATTAAATATAAAACAGTTTAAAGGGAACGTATCAGATTTTTTTTTACATTATATAGGTATTATTACTGTGTAAAAAAACGACATATATTTTACCCTACATCTTAATAGTTGAGTACACTCAGGGCGTTCTAATTATCATAAAAACAGGAAGTTGATTATGACGTAGTACAGGCAATATGACTCCAGCTGCTGAGAAAGATAACATAACATCATTTACACATGCAAAATGCCAGAGTGTCAAGCATAATTCTGTACAGTTCTTCGTGGATAAGGTTTTTCTACTTTTGTAATTCCTGACCCTAAAAAAGATTACAAAAGATGTGCACAGTTGATTCATAATTTAGGGAATCTAAAACTGGATATAAAAACTTTCACATATTCTCCAGACAAGATAGTATATGGAAAACATTTTGGGAAAAGCAGTTTCAAGGAGGATATGCAGGTAAGTTTTTTTCTATATATAATGTTAGTTAATTATGAATGTAAACTCTTATTTATAATCATAAAATTGATGATAAGATGTTCATTCACAATGTTTTTGCACACTGAATATATAATGACAGTGATAAAAGGAATTTTCAACAGGAATTGCCAGTACTAGGTCACAAACAGCTGTGTAACATGGATAATTACAGATAAGGGAGATAAAAAGAAAGCCAATATTCTTGCCTCCAGCTGAGTGATAACCGCTGCCAAATAACTGCAATAATTATCTAATCAGGCACCTCTTAATTAAACAACAAATGAAAATGTATACTTTGAATAATGATATATAACATATTAAAATTAATTAGTTTATGATATGTTCCCTTTAAATATAATGCATATCACCCTGAGTCTCAAGGAGCTCTGGAAAGATTTCACCAGACCTTAAAAAATATGATGAAAACATTTTGTTTAGACAGTCAAAAAGATTTGGATGATGGGGTCCACATGCTACTGTTTGCTGCCAGGACAGCCTTTCAAGAATCTCTAGGTTTTAGTTCTTTAGAACTGGTTTTTGACACTCTGTGAGAGGTCCCTTAAAGATTTTGAAAGAAAAATCGCTTTGTGAAAATACTCTTAGTAGTATTTTATATTATATTTGAGTGTTTTAAGCATAATCTTAAATGAGCATGTGAAATAGAACATGAAAATTTGAAGCAATCCAAATTAAAATGAAACAGTGGTATGATAAGGATGCCATGATAAGAGAATTTAAACCAGGAGAGAAAGTTATTGTGTTATTGCTTATTCCTTGTCATAAATTACAAGCCAAATATTTTTGGCCATATGTAATTGAATCCAGACTGAATGATTTAAATTATATTGTGAATACACATACGAGAAGAAATAAAAGACAAATATGTCAGGTGACAACACAAGGCTTCTCGAAAGACTATAGGTTAACAGTGGATGCTTGTGATGTAGGTGTTAGTGCAGTTTTGCTCCAAGAAGGTAATGATGACATAGATCTGCCGAATTGCTATTTTTTTCTTAAAAGTTTTACAAATATCAGAAAAATTAATCCACAATTGAAAAAAAAATTACTTGCCTTATTGGTATCATTTGAAGCATTGTGATGAACATATCATTCATTCGAGGTGTTTACTGATCACAATACCGTCACATTTATTAAGAAAATGCAAAATAAAAATCACAGATTGACAGGATGGGGATTAATGTTGCAAGAATAAAATCTGAATATAAAACATATTAAATGTAAAGATACTTTTATAGCTAATGTTTTGTATAGAGTTGGACAATATTTTGATGAATTGAAATAGAGATTTATTGTAAAACCTTTGTATCCAAACCCTTTCTTCAAGAGAGGAGATGTTATGTATATATAATAAAAATGAGATATTACTTTGTTCATTAGAAATGTTTTTGTTGTTGATAACATTACATCATCAGTGGAAATAAGTTATCAATAAATATGTCAAGTTGTTTAAAAGTTTTTAATTTTGACCTTGAATTTTGATATATTCTAGATATTTCTAGATATTGTTTATGTATAAACAAGGTCATATTTCTCGGAAAGTTCTAGAGAATTTCACGAAATAGTATATAAGACGCAGCAACTTCGAGAGCCCTCAGCTTAAGATTTAGGATTTATATAATAGCAGCAAACTATAGCATTGTATTTAGATATCTTTACTTAGTAAAACGAAAAGAAGCCCGATCCTTTAATTTCACGTTCCACTATAAAGATGATGTCCTTTCAGTAAATAATTATGTTGATCGCATATATCCCATTGAGCCTGAAATAAAGGATACCACAGATACAAGTAGGTCGGCTTCATATCTTGACCTACACCTCGAAATCGACAGTCAGGGGCGGTTAAGAACAAAACTTTATGACAAAAGAGATGATTTCAATTTGTATACGTAGCACCATTCCAGCAGCACCTGCATATGGAGTATACATCTCTCAGATAATACGATATTCCAGAGCTTGTGGCTCCTATGAGGATTTCCCTGATGGAGGATGCTACTAACACGGAAGCTACTGAAGCAAGGGTTCTTTTTTGTAAAGGTGAAATTATCACGTCGAAAATATAACGGTCGCCACCATGACGTGGTTGACTGTTATGGAATATCTGTGTCACAATGACCACTGATATTTTCCATTTGTCATAAACATTTCCCTGTCCTTTCCTCATCCACGACTTATTATCGGGTTTGTAGCTAGATTAACATGACGGGTGCCACTAGTGGAGCAGGATCTACAGACCCTACAGGAGCACCTGAGTTCACCCTGTTCTTTAGTGGGATTCGTGTTACTCGACCTTTAGTGTTATATGCATGTTTTTTAGATCGTTGTTTTTCCTTTTGTACTTTTTCTTTTCGCCATTGCGTTTTCTGTTTTTTGATATATGGATTATGATTGCCCCTTTATATCTTCAAACTCTTCTTAGTAATGTCATTGAACTATTAAAAATTTCATCGCCCAATATTTAGAAACTTTCAGAATTAGAATTAAAAGATATTTTAATTCAACAAGATTTAATTTTCATAGAAAAGGATCGCACGAATATACCCGAAAGGACAAGCACGTTTATTCTAAAGGTATTTAGATTTGAACATTGACAAAGAGGCCAGTAATAGTATATTAATTTGATATGTGTAATTGTATAAAAGTATGAAGTAAGTTTTGTTGTTACATTACAGAATAGAAACTTAATTGAATTAGGATTTATATAATAGCAGCAAACTATAGCATTGTATTTAGATATCTTTACTTAGTAAAACGAAAAGAAGGTAGCCCGATCCTTTAATTTCACGTTCCTGTATAGAGATGGTGTTCTTTCACTAAATAATTATGTTGATCGCATCTATCCCATGGAGCCTGAAATAAAGGATACCCCATATGCAGATAGATATGCTCCATATCGTGACCTACACCTCGAAACTGACAGTGTGGGGCAGTTAGGAACGAAACTTTACGATAAAAGAGATGATTTCCATTTTTGTGAACTTTCCATTTATGCGTAGCACCATCCCTGCAGCACCTGCATATGGAGTATATATCTCTCAGATGATACGATATTCCAGAGCGTATGGTTCCTATCAAAATTTCCTGAATAGAGGATGCTGCTAACACGGAAGTTACTGAAACAAGGGTTCCATTGGGTAAAGGTGATATCAATATTACGGTGGCCACCATGACTTGGTTGACCGGTATGGAATATCTGTGTCACAATGATCACCGATATGTTCCACTTATCGGAATCACTTCCTGGATCTTTCCTCATTCGCGACTTATTATCGGATTTGTAACTAGATTAACACGACGGGTGCCACTAGTGGAGTAGGATTTACAGACCCTTCTGGAGCACCTGGGTTAACCCCGTTCTTTTGTGGGAATCGTGCTACTCGACCTGTAGCTTTATATGTATGTTTCGTAGACCGCTGTTTTCCCTTTTGTACTTTTTCTGTTCGCCATTGTGTTGTCTGTTCTTTGATATACGGATTCTGATTGCCCCTTTGGTATCTTCAAACTCTTCTTAGTAAAGTTATTGAACTATTAACAATTTCATCGGTCACTATTTGGAAACTTTCAGAATTAGAATTAAAACATATTTTAATTCAACAAGAATTAATTTTCATAGAAAAGAATCGCACTAATATACCGGAAAGGACAAGAACATTTATTCTAAAGGAATTTAAATTTGAACATTGACAAAGAGGCCAGTAATAATTTATTAATTTGATTTGTGTAATTGTATAATACATGTAGTATGAAGTACATTTTTTGTTATATCAAAGAATAGAAACGTAATTGATTGTTGGTTGTATCTTTCTGTTACTAGAATATTCTATAAAAAAAATTGTAGCATTAGTTTTTCATGTTATCGATCAAATCATGAATGGTTGATGACTGATTAAAAATGTATTATACTTTATTCAATATGTTACGTTGAAATACAACTACATAGAGTATCAAAGTTTGTAGTATTGATGAATATTTTTTATCTTGCAGTTATTTGTATTCCAATAAAATCACATCATTCAAATCAGACACGTTCAACAACTTGACGAGCCTCCTAGATTTGTAAGTATTCTTCTTTTTATTCTATGTTTCAATTCATTATAAAATGGAATGTCCATTACACGAAAACGAAAACTTTAAGGTGAAAGGCAAAGGTCATAACTTTTTTTTTCATATTTACACATTTTTAGATAGTGATTTTAGTACCTTGATAGAAAATCGTAATAATTTTCAATGTTCTCAAGACTTTCGTGCGACATCGTTATGTAAACTTACCTGTTAAAACCGCGGAAATATCAATCATTCCCCTTTAAAAGTTTCTTTTCGTGACGTCGTTCATGTCATATCTTCTTTTTTATGGGGACAAAGATTTTCATACCATATTATTTGTTTCTGTGCAAAACGGTTGGGCGGGTGGACATTGGTCATCACTTCGAAAGTTTTACGATCACAACCACGACTTGGTTGACCGCTATGGAATATCTGTGTCGCAAATGACCACGGATATGTTCCACTTGTCGTAAACACTTCCAGGTTCTTTCCTCGTTCGTGACTTATCTAAGTATACTAATTAAATAATTTCGCTTGTTAAAATATACTAAAATGAAAGAATAAATACCGTGGTTCTAGGATACACTCCCGTGGGTTCATCATGCACGCATATTATTGGTTTGTCTTCTTAACAAATGTGAAATATCACAAACAGTTATTGCCGTTCCATGACGCGTTTTGGTATAGAACCGTGTGGAAAAAATTCAAATCAATTTCAATTCTTACTTCAAATTTGCGTCTGTCCTTTCAAATGTAGACCGTCAGTATTATCAGTGTATACCAAAAAGAGGTAAGCGTTCATATTTCAAAGCGGGGATTACTCTTGGTTCATGCAAAGGAGGGGTGGCACGATCGCATCCCCTTTTTCCTGTCGGAAAACAGTAATTATTTGCTTTGCAGACATTATTGGCCCCTCCCAACCCACCTTTCGATATCGAAATTGGGTTATGTCGCCCCTAGCTGCAAGTATATCTTGCTGTCTGACACGTTTCTCGTTTGTTTTTTATGCTAAATAGTCCATATTTATAGGTATATTCGTGTAAAAAAGTTGGCAATTGCTTTAGCTAGCAAGGATAACACAATGGCAAAACCCCGAATTTATTTACGCAGTAATTCTGAATAAGACCTAATTGGCTCTAGTGTTTACGAGCGACATTTTTATATATATTTTTAATTTATTATCAAGTCGTTTAAATATGCTGTATTTCGTTTTGTTTCGCAGGGTGACTTGAAATTTATTTTATTTTTGTTCATGACCTAGCCAGAATATTTCTCCTTTTTGTGCTAAGTTATAGACGTGTAAAACATATTAAATTTAGCAGAACATTTATAGTTTCGTCCTTGTCATTTTTCTATTTACCATCTCTTGTAATTATTTCTTTGAATTACGTCTCGGTATCTTTTGATATTTCTAAGCAAAATGGTTTCTGAAATAAAACGGCCCCCATTATGGAATGGTCTAGATCAGCCTCTGAGATACATGCACATTGTCGTACAGTGTGGTATATCGTCAGTTGTTGAAAACAGTCCAACGATCTCTGTTGTAGATTGTGTAAAAGTTTATGTTTTAGTGAATCAGTGTGTCAGGCCTTCATGTATTTTAGGGGGCTCTACATATCATAAAAAACCCGGGCACTCAACATATAAAATACCATTTTTGTTCTATGAAACATAGTTGTGTTTTCTCACAATATGTATTAGGTACTCTAGGGGACTCACATTATTTTCAATCACGAATGTTGTTGTCTTCTGATATGAACCAGGTATATATGGTAGTGGGTCCCATAAAGTACACCAAGACATTATAGGAATCATTTACCTTAGGGGACTGGCATCCTTCTCTATGAGGTCCCGGGTGGTTCAATGAGTTAGGTCGCTGGATCTAACAACTCATACAAGCCTATCACCAATACGGCGTGGGTTCATGGCCGGCTTTGTAAATTACAAAAAAGGTGCACTCGACTCGCAGCCGCAAGTGATAAAGCTTACCAGTTGCTTGCCCATGGTTGGTGGTTCTATCCGGGTACTCCGGCTTCCTCCTCCTCTAAAACTGGTCGACATGATATTGCTGAAAAAATTTTGAAAGTGGCGTTAATCACCAAAAATCAATCAAGTCAATCAATCAATCAATCAATCTATATGGTTAATGTTGTTGTCTTATGATATTAATTGCGGATATAGGTAGTGGGGCTCCTAAGGTAAACTAAGGCATTATAGAGATTATTTAATTTTGGGGACTCGTATTATTTTTTTATGGTTAATGGTAGTGGGTCCCAAGAAATCGTAAATATATATTATGAAAATTATTTAACTTTTATTGAATTTTGTTTCTCTCGAAAAGGTGTAAAATTACACTTTACGGGCGAGCCCCTTAAAATAAACTTTGTAAATTAAGACTAAAGTAAATGAAGGCTATAATAACCTGGTTTCACGGACATGAATTCCACATCTTGCTGTTTCTCTATTTAACGATTACTAACAAGTCATAAGTAATACATGTTATGTAAACATG
>MJUT01015970.1:309813-326610 GCA_002080005.1 Gigantidas platifrons | reverse complement strand
TTGTCATAGAGTCTAGTAGATAGTTATGCCATATTGTGTTTGCTCCGTTTCTTATTCTTCTTCTTCCTCTTTCTTTCTTCCGCCAAAAGTTTGTCCGACACATTTCTCGGCGACTACTGAACGGAAATCAATGAAACTTCACAAGAATGTAAAGCACTATGAGTAGATGTGCAGACTACTTTCGTAATTTTCAAAACGACCGCCGTTGCCATGGAAACGGCCAAAATGCAAAAAAATTGAAAAACTCAAAAATGATCATAGCAGGTTACTCGTCAAACAGAAATTGATGAAAATTGTTAGGAACAACATCCACATCTAGATAAGCTAAAACAATCGGAATCGGTTGGACAAACTTTTCCGCAGTTACCATAGCAACAAAAAAGAGGGATTAAAATAATTTTTTGATTCCTTTCATCAAACTTCATGAAACTTTGTAGAAAAAAACAAGAAATATTCATCGTAGTGTGTGGCAGCTTTTGGGGGTTGAACAAATTCAAAATGTCGACCGTTGCCATGGTAACCAAGGTGCAAAAATGTTAAATTCAAACAGTACAGCGGATCCTTTTGAAGCTTGACACAAAAATAGATCATCACTCAAAGTTGTGTTCTTTGTTTTTAAGATTCTCAAAATGGCCGCCATTTCAAAATGAAAATATAAATAAAAAATATCGCTAAAAATTCAAAAATGAACAGATTTCAATGGAAATGGATAAGACATACTGCACCATATGGCGACATTTTGGTTTGCTATGGTGGCCATTTTGAACCAAAAATGGCCTTCAGAATACAAAATTCCTCCGATTTGGGCGAAATTTGGTTTCCAAGTAGATAATGATGTTGCGAATTGATATCTATGGCTACAAAAAACAAGAGCAATTTAAGGTGCTCGGAATTGGATGAAACTTTCTAGAAATTTTGTCTGACATGTGTGCATATAATTTTGAGGCTTAGAAATTTCAGAATGGCCGCCGTTGGCACAAAAACGTGAAAAGTTTAAAGTGCTCGGAATCGGATGAAACTTAATAGAAATGTTGTATGGCATGTGCATAAATGGTTTTGCGGCTTGGAAATTTAAAATGACTGTCGTTACCATGGAAACCGCAAAAAAACACTAAGTTGGGGACATTTGTAACGCTCTGCGTTTCAGTAACCAATATTTGACCATTGGTGTCAAATTTAAGGTAAATTACATACATACCACGTGATTATTCTAAAGATATTCTATTCATACATGTGGAGCAGATGATGCAAATAAAAAAAATTAATACAACATACTTTTTCAGGAACTGCTACCCTTCCAGTTCTTTTTTTGTCGGTTTGCATTCCCCGATCTTTAGATTTATTGATAGTCGACCATGGCTTATTATACAAATATTCCATGTGATTCTGGTCAATATACAAGAATATTTCCCGAGGTACATTGAATTGCATGGACGAGTTACATTGCACGACGCCATAGCACATCCATGCAATTCAAGATACCGAGGAAACAATCCTTGTATTTTGACCAATCACATCGAATATTTGTTATATTATATTTTAATAGTAAAATAATTAGTCAAACCTAAGCAAAAAGTATTAATAAGTGTAAGTTGACATACTAAATGAAACAAACAGCAGGAAATTCAGTTCTGATAATACATATTTACAGTACATATAGATTCATTTGCGGTTTAAACCGGAAATCATCACAGGGCAATATAGCTCACGCGAGGGAATTTCAAACGTGAAGAAAACCACATTAGGTTATATGTACTGGTGGGCGTGGCAACTGAAGCTAGAGTAGAATAGAAAAATAGCGAAAAAATTATAATAAATATTGAATTTCTAATATTAAAAGAAATCTTGTTCTAAAATATAATATACTCCAATAGTACTGCTTTCTAATGTGAAGCTATATTTCAGATTCATGAAGCACAACCCTATATTATTGGTTAGTGAAAATGCATTCGATAATCTAACACAGCTAATATTTCTGTAAGTTGTATTAATACTTAGTATATATAGTAAAACTAATCATAGATTTTGAATATCAAAATAAAACCAAGAGTGACCGAAGTACGCATAATGATTAAATGAGTGGGCGGTTAATGCGTATTCGGTCACGAGTGGTCTTATTTTGATATTCTAAATGTATGATTTAGTTATATTGTTTATTATATAGACTTTCAAAATTTCTGATATATTATTTTGTTTGCTTGTATATTTCATTCCATGCGTGTGAATCTACGAGCAATGATACTAAGGGGTTCAGCTGGAAGGGTTTGCCATCTTGAAAATGTGAAATTCTACATGCCATATTTAAAACAATGCACAAAAATAATTAAGATGCTTACCTTGAAAATTTATTTTAGTCAAATTTGATCAAAATTGAAGCGTACACCAAGCCAAATAACGTATAATCTTTACGTTTCAATCAGGAAGTCTTCATATGACATCAATGACGTCATGTTGGTTATGTGCCAAAGTCGTCAATGACATTTCGCAGATTTTTTTTTCAGTTTACAATCGTATGTGTATTCACTGTAAAACAACAAGGGACGTAAACACCACGTTTATAGTGAGGTAAAAGTAGTTCGCGGGGAAAACTGATATTTTCAAATACCTGAATTTATTTTACGGATATTAATCCCCATAATTCACACATATTTATATAATAAGGTAGTAATGTTACAACCCGTGGTCACAGGGTTTTATACGACTTTCTACACCCTTGGTCACAGGGTCTTGGTTCCTACTAAAACGTTTGGTAGCATGGCCATTATAAGGCACTGGTTTCTTTATATCACTAAAGTTAGGAACTATTATTACAAAGAGAGCTCAACAAATTCAATAAATAACAATTTAATAATGGTAACAATAATCATATACAATATAATATCATTTAAATCCCTCCCAGAGCGAAAACAGAACAGACCTCCTCGGATATAATACGGGCGCAAGTTGTAAACATTGTAGTAAACGGTAAAAATAGGTCACAGGTCACTATAGACAATACAATATCAGGGGAAAACGTACTCAGGTATTTATCAAATATCCTGGCTACTGGTTGAATAAACTGCGGGTGGCTCGCTCTGGTTATAATAATCTACAGGGTTCGGAAAATATATATGCCCTGGTAGTAGGCCACAGTTCTGCTGTTGTCAGGCACGCCTGCCCTTTTATAGTAAAAATCGCGACAAGGAAAGTGTGTCGCGACGATATGGGCGGTGTCAAGGCGCTGATTGGTTCTCTGGGTCGGAAGTTCCCACGGGGATTACATGCGCAGTGGTAATGTAAACATAGAAGAAAATGGCTCAACTCTCAAACTGGACACATAGGATGAGAGGGAAAATGGGAGATACGGGATAATAAGGATATTCCTAATGAACATGAACCCCAGTTACAATAAATACACCTAACGTGAATAAATGTAACAGGTAAATGAAAGGGGACATGGACGTATGACGGAGAACTAAGGCTGGGAAGATGGTCGGACCCCCCTCGTCAAACAGTGAAGACGAACTCATTGCCTAACAATTCCCAAGATAGAAATGCATAAATAACAATAATACATACAATAATAGCGCGACTGCGATACCTGCAATAAAATATATATAAAGTTAATAATGTCCATTAACGCGAACATTGTCAAATGGCACGACGAACACTGTGTGTATAAAATACACAAATAATAAGAAAAATGAGTGCCATGTTGACTAGAAATAAAATATACTATGTGGGAATAACATACAAATAACCTTAACACTTAATGCTTATACCCTAACCGTAACAGTAATATGCATCGACACGAAATCTAACCTATAAATTTAACTTGATGATGACACTGGGTATGTGACCTCACAGAAATAGCATGTCCTTTGTCAGTTTTCTTGATGATGCCTGTATCAGATGTACACTGGTTTTGTCTAATTTAATTATGTTTCATTTCAATATGAATCTTTTATATTGCTTCACATGAGTAATTGTCGTTCACTTTCAACCAGCCAGTTTTCACTGAAGTTCACGTACCAAGCTAGGTAGTGAGCGGTCATGTATATGTTTCTTATAGGTATCGATTTTACCTCTACTTATATATATGTGTAATATTTACTACATACCTGCCACATGAATCTCTCATGCGAACATATTTAATATCAATCAGTCATATACAGAGATATTAAGTGATTAACGATGTTTTTTAAAACGAGAAGTATTTTCTCAGTCATCTCTCATCGAAGGGTAAGGCCTGAGATGAGAGATGACTGAGAAACGTCCTCGAGTTCTAACAAACATCTTTAATTATTTTATCGCTATTTTGTATTCATAATTAAATTATTTTTGTTGAGATACTGACATTTTTTTAAACACAATTAATATTTTATATCGTTAATAACTTAATTATCAAGAATTTGGTAATGTGACGTCATTATAACGTCATAGTAGAAAACAAGATACTACTACGTGCATACTTGACTACGTTTACCGATTAGCGATAATTGGAATCATCTCATGAGCTTACGTGATATGAAATATATCGGTTTTAAATATCAAAGGGAAAATCAACAAAATGGCGATATTTGTACTTCTAGTAAGTTTGGTATGTACTGCAGTAGTTGTCGTAACATTCCTTTCTGGAGATGGCTGAAGATAAACCAAGAATTGTCTTCCTCTATTACTTGTTATGACAATGGTGGAAAAAAGCTGTATAACTTACAGCCAAATAAGGATACCGATTGCTTTAGTGAGTATTTAAGCACTTTGGGGTTTGAGAGTGTTATCAAATTTATTGCATATACATTAAAATATCGACCTGTTTTATTTGAAGAAAAGTTTGATCAAAGCAAAGGGGAATCAGAAGCTGTAAATCGAAGGATAGACAGAAAAAAACACAAAATGACAAACAACGATATGTAAACATTATACAGAAAACTAAGGATCGAACAACACGAGCACGACTAAAAACCAGGGGGGAAAGTCAGGTGCCCCGGCAGGGCTAGCCGGTCCTGTTCCATATGTGGCAGCAGTCGTGTTACCCTTGATACAAACCCGGTGATACGTCTTTTATGAGGAGCAATAAATGAACATGTTCTATCCCCCTTTCATGAAGCAACATGTATCCTCATAAATATCATTCCTTTCCATATAGTTTCATATATACATAGATAAATCTATTGGTCGAAAATTTTTACTATAATTCATACCATGAATTTTGAAATGCATACAGATTCCAATCATATCCGAAATATGTGAGGTATATTGGGCTATATAAAGAATATTGTTAAAAATCTGATTAAATTCAAAGGTTATAGCTCTATGAGATGTCAAGTCCAGATGAACACATGGTCAACCAATGAAAACGACGCCTGACTAAATAGTAACAGCAGATTTTGCGCCTTAATAGTATTGTACCACAAACGTATAGATGTTTTTTGTTTGTTTGTTAAAATGTATTCCTTTACGAACGTTCATCTGGATATGACCTTTAATTGGGGTCTGTCAGATGTGAAGGGGGTAGCGTAAACATGACTACAGAAGGTTTTCGTAAACACATGATTTTCTATGAAATATATATGGTGTCCATTTACTTTAAACTAATCATTTTTGTTACAAACATTTAGTAAGCTACAAGATAACACATTCACATTACTAATAAAAGATAAGTGAACTTCCGCATTATATAGTCACGGACCTAATACAATTTCTCTGGTACCCGCAGTGACAAATTGGAAGTACCGTATATGGGCCCTTTCTGTCAGTCGTGGTCACGAAATACAGTATAAAGTAGCGCAAAAATAAATGACTTGATAATAAATGAAAAAAAATATTTAAATGTCGCTTGTAAACATCAGATCCAATGAGATTTTATTCAGAATAACCCAAGTTCTGCCATTGTGCTATCCTTGCTAGCTAAGACATTATACCTATAACTTTTTTGTGGTCTATTTAGCATAAAAACAAACGAGTAACGTGTTAAGCAGCAATATATTTTTGTAGTTAGCAGCAATATAGCCTAATTTTGATATCGAGTGGTGCGTTAAGGCTAATCTTATTTTCAAAGTAAAAAAAATAATATGTTGACACAAGAAAGGGATGCGATGGTGTCACTCGTGCCCCATCTCCCTTGTATGAACGACGAGCTAAAACGCGAATATATTTCAGCTTTGAAGCTGTACAGCTACCTCTTTTTGGTATACATTGATAATATTTACGGTCTAGATTTGAAAGGACAGACACCAATTTTTAGTCAGAATTGAAAATAATTTGAAATTTCTCCACACGAACCACATACCAAAACCCGTGATGGCACGGCAATCACTGTTTGATATTTCACACTTGTTAAGAAGACTGACCCATACGAACAATGAACCAATGGAATAATATCCTAGAACTAGTGCCGTCTTAACGCATGGGCCCACTGGGCAGTTGCCTGGGGCCCCACGATCATAGAAACCCATGCTTAGCTATGTATGTTGTGTAGAACATGTTTTGTAATGCTTAAACACTGATCTTGTTAAAGTACCAATACAATAAACATAAACAAGTTTGATGTGTCCATGCCGTAAACAACGAAAGTTTGATAGGTATATGCTGTAATCAACGTAAGTTCGATGGTTCCATGCTGTGAACAACATAAGTTTGATGTGTCAATTGTGTAAACAGTGAAAGTTTCATGGTCAATAATGTAAACAGTGTTGGAGTTATGGGTCCCTACGGTAAGCAACATAAGTTTGATATATACATGCTGTAAACAGCGCAAGTTCGATATGTCCGTGCAACAAAACAACGAAACTTTGATGGGTCCATACCATAAACAACGTAAGTTTAATGGGTCCATACTGTAAACATTTGATGGGTCCATACTGTAAACAGGCACAGTTTGATGATCAATACTGTAAACAATGAAAGTGTGATGGTCAATAGTGTAAGCAACGTAAGTTTGATGGTCACTACTATAAAAAAAAGACAGGTTTGATCGCCACGTTTTTCTACGATTTTTATATTTAATATTTGATCTGTTCCAAAATGTGATTTTCCTTCTTTTGTTTTAATGTTATTTCTCTTGTACTGTTTCGGTACTTGATTTCGCTAACTGTAATACACATACATGTATTTGTTCTTACAGTCGTTCCAACGTCAGATGATGATGCTGATTCATTAATGTTTCTGGCAGGAGTCTTCCTTGTTGCATGTATAGTGTGTGTTCTTCTTACAGTGAGGTAATCTGACAGCTTCATTATCATTTTAATATTCTGCATATGTTCAACAAATAGGAAGAGGATATATTTTCCTTGACAATGTTAATGTATATAGCAACAAACAAATGTATTTGCTTAAATTCAACATGTTTTACCATGTATTATAATTATTGTGAAGATTCACGGCAAATTACCTGTATATTCCAGTTATATCCTAGGAATGTGTTCGGAAAATCGGTGTGACCACCATCGATTTTAAATATATTTCTCATATTATCATATCTTGGTAATTCAAGTTTATGACTTGGTAAGCAAATAACAAATGATCGGCAATCTCAATGACCACCACACAAAGCGTTTGAAAATAGCAAAGGGTTAATCAGAAGATAACAAAGAGATTATCAGAAGATGATAACAAAGGGGTAATCAGAAGATACCAAGGTGTAATCAGAATATACCAAAGGTGTAATCAGAAGATACCAAAGGTGTAATCAGAATATACCAAAGGTGTAATCAGAAGATTCCAACGGAGTGATCTGAAGATACCAACAGAGTGTCCAATGGGACCAAGGGCGTAATCATAAGATGCCAACGGAGTGATCTGAAGATACCAACAGAGTGTCCAATGGGACCAAGGGCGTAATCATAAGATGCCAACGGAGTGATCTGAAGATACCAACAGAGTGTCCAATGGGACCAAGGGCGTAATCATAAGATGCCAAAGGGGTAATCAGAAAAAAAAAACCCAAAGGGTAATTAGAATACATCAAAGATTTATCAAATGGAACAAAAAGAGAAATTAGAAAATATCAAAGGGGTAATAATGAGATAACAAAGTGAAATGCTATTCGTCAATCGAAGGACAGTGAATGAAATATCCAAACTTTGGAAATCTCAAAGCAGAAATCAATCGTAAAAAAAGCGAGTACAATCAATTCAATGTCGTAAAGAAAAGAAACAATGATATGCAAAGCAATGCACACAACAACTAATTATTGAAGAACAGAGAAATCGGGGCGAACTCAACCAATCCTACGACACATATTAAACTGTAAAACAAAGCAAAGACAAATGACAAAAAATAACTTTGATATACAATTTGACCTGTTACAAACACAAACATTGTTGTGGAGATAATAAAACAAACGTTAGAGCTTATTTTTACTTTAGAAAAATGGCAATTCAAATACAACAAAGGAGGCAGAGAGAACTTGACAGCCTTATATATACTGGTAAGCTGATTTTATTTACCTAACGCTGATTACAGATGCTTTGTATTGCTTTCTTTTGTAACATGTTTCCTGTCTTTAACGTTAATCTATTGTATGATATTTAATAACGTGGTATTCTGATAAATTCAAGAATTTAATTCAAATATAAAGTTTATAACTGCGTAATTAAACAATTTAAACAGACCCCTCAAAAAGAACAACTAAACTTGTTAATCCAACGACCATTAATGTTGTACATATATTACATATTCATACTGATTGATTGGTAATTAACACCAACTTTTCCCGTACGCCAGGTATGACGGGTCGCATATATCATATATCATGTATCATATAAGCTACAGCGGGTTTCTAATTTGAGTAACACGGATGGTGCCACAAGGGTAGAGCGAACTGCTCACACTTCTGGAGCACATGAGTATAAGTAGCACGGTTGAGGCCACTAGTGTAGAACGAGCTGCTCACACTTCTGGATCACATGAGCATAAGTAACACGGATGGTTCCACTAGTGTAGGATGAGCTGCTCACACTTCTGGAGCACATGAGTATAAGTACCACGGCTGCTGCCATTAGTGTATAATGAGCTGCTCACACTTCTTGGGCACACGAGTATAAGTAACACGACTGGGGCCCTTAGGGAAGAACGAGCTGCTCACACTTCAGGAGCACATGAGTATAAGTAACACGAATGGTGCCACTAAAGTAGAACGAGCTGCTCACACTTCCGGAGTACATGAGTGTAAGTAATACGGCTGGTGCCACTAGTGTAGAACGAGCTGCTCACACTTCTACAGCACATGAGTATAAGTAACACGGATGGTGCCACTAGGGTAGAACGAACTGCTCACACTTCTGGAGCACATGAGTATAGGTACCACGGCTGCTGTCATTACTGTATAACGAGCTACTCACACTTCTGGAGCACACGAGTATAAGTAACAAGACTGTGGCCCTTAGGGTAGAACAAGCTGATCACACTTCTGGAGCATATGAGTATAAGAAACACGGTTGCTGCCATTAGTGTATAACGAGCTGCTCCCACTTCAGGAGCACACGAGTATAAGTAACACGACTGGGGCTCTTAGGGTAGAACAAGCTGCTCACACTTCTGGAGCATATGAGTATAAGAAACACGGCTGCTACCACTAATGTAGAACGAGCTGCTGACACATCTGGAGCACACGAGTATAAGTAATACGACTGGGGCCCTTAGGGTAGAACAAGCTGCTCACACTTCAAGAGCAGATGAGCATAAGCAACACGACTGGGGCCACTAGTGTAGATCGAGCTGCTCATACGTCTGGAGCACATGAGTATAAGTAACACGTCAATTGTGACAGAGTTATACCCCCACTGAAATGTAATAATTATTTTATTTCTGAAGACAGTGAAAAGGCCGAAACATTTAACCAGTACTTCGCAAAGCAGATGTCCATTAGTAATAACATTGACGATCTACCTACACTACCTCCTTTTTCATATATCACTGGTGAACGACTAGGTACTATAGATGTAAATGAAGCTGATGTTTTGAGATATCTTAGACAAGTAAATATACATAAATCTTATGGTCCGGACGGAATATCGAATCACATCCTCAAATTCTGTTCTGACTCTTTATATGAACCGCTTACAAAGTTATTTAATTTTTCATTACTCAATGGTAAATACCCGTCTCAGTGGAAAATTTCAAACGTCTGTCCAGTTTACAAGCTAAAGGGAGATAAGAGAGACATCTCTAATTACCGACCAATAGCACTTTTGTCAACAATATCCAAGATCTTCGAAAAGGTTATTTACAAATCTTTATATAAATTTTGTGTTCTTCTCATCTTCTGATATTTGAAAACTCTGGTTTTATGAAAAACGATTCTACCGTAAATCAGCTAATAGCGATTACGCACGAAATTTATCAGGCCATTGATTCTGGTCATGACGTTTGTGCTATCTTCCTAGATGTGTCCAAGGCGTTTGATAAGGTTTGGCACGAAGGTCTCATTTTTAAGCTTAAGCAAATTAGTATGTGTGATAACCTTTTGTTACTTTTGATAAATTATCTTGATAGTCGGTCTCAGAAGGTAGTGTTAAATGGAACTTCGTCTTCTCTATGTTCTACTTCTGCCGGGGTACCCCAAGGGTCTATACTAGGTCCCCTCCTCTTATTGGTGTATGTTAATGATATAAAGCGCAATATACACTGCAATATTAAACTGTTTGCTGACGATACTTCACTAATGGAAGAAATTGTTAATCCTTCAACATCTTTTTACAAATTGAACCAAGATTTAGACACTTTGAATGAGTGGTCAAAGCAATGGATTGTTACATTTAATGCATCAAAAACAGAATTTCTCATTATTTCGAAAAAATCTGGACGTCAAGTGTATCCGCCATTATATCTAAATAATACTGCTATTAGCGAAGTGACAGTTCATAAACACCTAGGACTTATATTTAATAACAAAATGTCATGGAAAGATCATATTAATGATATCTGCAAAAAATGTAACAAACGCTTAGATATCATTCAGAAGATGAGATGTATCTTACCACGTTCATGCATTGAAAAACTGTATAAATCATTTATCCGCTCCTTTCTCGATTATACTGACGTCATATATGACAATTGCTGCAAGTCTGACACTGACAAATTAGAACATGTTCAGCGCAGAGCATGCATAATAGCCACAGCGGCTATCGGACTGACCAAACATGAAACTCTTCTACAAGAAGTAGGTCTAGAAACATTAAAATCTCGCAGACGACGCCATAGGCTTGTAAATTTATATAAAATTAAAAACAAACTCACACCTAGTTACCTTTCAAACCTGCATAGTATGACAAATCATAACACATTAAACTACAATTTTCGAAGACAAAATCAAGAGAGAGAGAGAGAGAGAGAGAGAGAGAGAGAGAGAGAGAGAGAGGTTTGTCTTGTCTTGTATTATATTGTTGTCTTGTCTTTTCTCTTTATTTATTTGTATTATTTTGTATTATTCTGATGTTATTGTGTGTATCTGTGTTGAGAAGAGCTACTAGTGGCCTCTGTTGTATGTAATCCTCTTGAAATAAATAAAGAATTAAATTAAATTAAGTAACACGGATGGTGTCACTAGTGTAGAACGAGCTGCTCACACTTCTGCAGCACATGAGTATAAGTAACACGGATGGTGCCACTAGGGTAGAGCGAGCTGTTCATACGTCTGGAGCACATGAATATAAGTAACACGACTGGTGCCACTAGGGTAGAACGAGCTGCTCACACTTCTGGAGCACATGCCTATAAGTACCACGGCTGCTGCCATTAGTGTATAACGAGCTGCTCAGACTTCTGGAGCACACGAGTATAAGTAACACGACTGCGGCCCATAGAATAGAACAAGCTGCTCACACTTCTGGAGCACATGAGTATAAGAAACACGGCTGCTACCACTAATGTAGAACGAGCTGCTCATACTTCTGGAGCACATGCGATAATTAACACTGATGGTGCCGCTATTGTAGAACGAGCTGCTCATACTTCTGGAGCACATGAGTATAAGTAACACGACTGGGGCCACTAGTGTAGAACGAGCTGCTCACACGTCTGGAGCACATGAGTAGAAGTAATACGACTGGTGTCACTGGTGTAGAAATAGCTGCTCACACTTCTGGAGCACATGAGTATAGGTAACACGACTGGGGCCACTAGTGTAGAACGAGCTGCTCACACTTCTGGAGCACATGAGTATAAGTAACACATCTGGTGCCACTAATGTAGAACGAGCTGATCACACTTTTGGATCACATGAGTAAAGGTAACACGGCTAGTGCCACTACTGTAGAACAAGCTGCTCACACTTCTGGAGCACATGAGTATAAGTAACACGGATGGTGCCACAAGGGTAGAACGAACTGCTCACACTTCTGGAACACATGAGTATAAGTAGCACGGCTGAGGCCACTATGGTAGAACGAGCTGCTCAAACCTCTGGAGCACATGAGTATAAGTAACACGATTGGTGCAACTAGTGTAGAACGAGCTGCTCACACTTCTGGAGCACATGCGTATAAGTAACACGACTGGGGCCACTAGTGTAGAACTAGCTGCTCACACTTCCGGAGCACATGGGTATAAGTAAAACGACTGGGGCCACTAGTGTAGAACGAGCTGCTCACACTTCTGGAGCACATGAATATAAGTAACACGGATTGTTCCACTAGTGTGGAACGAGCTGCTCACACTTCTGGAACACATGAGTATAAGTACCACGGCTGCTGCCATTAGTGTATAACGAGCTGCTCAGACTTCTGGAGCACACGAGTATAAGTAAAACGACTGCGGCCCTTAGGGTAGAACAAGCTGCTCACACTTCTGGAGCACACGAGTATAAATTACACGACTGGGGCCCTTAGGGTAGAACAAGCTGCTCACACTTCTGGAGCACATGAGTATAAGAAACACGGCTGCTACCACTAATGTAGAACGAGCTGCTCATACTTCTGGAGCACATGCGATAATTAACATTGATGGTGCCGCTATTGTAGAACGAGCTGCTCATACTTCTGGAGCAGATGGGTATAAGTAACACGACTGGGGCCACTAGTGTAGAACGAGCTGCTCACACGTCTGGAGCACATGAGTAGAAGTAACACATCTGGTGCCACTAATGTAGAACGAGCTGATCACACTTTTAGATCACATGAGTAAAGGTAACACGGCTAGTGCCACTACTGTAGAACAAGCTGCTCACACTTCTGGAGCACATGAGTATAAGTACCACGGATGGTGCCACAAGGATAGAACGAACTGCTCACACTTCTGGAACACATGAGTATAAGTAGCACGGCTGAGGCCACTAGGGTAGAACGAGCTGCTCAAACGTCTGGAGCACATGAGTATAAGTAACACGATTGGTGCAACTAGTGTAGAACGAGCTGCTCACACTTCTGGAGCACATGAGTATAAGTAACACGACTGGGTCACTAGTGTAGAACGAGCTGCTCACACTTCCGGAGCACATTGGTATAAGTAACACGACTGGGGCCACTAGTGTAGAACGAGCTGCTCACACTTCTGGAGCACATGCGTATAAGTAACACGGATTGTTCCACTAGTGTAGAACGAGCTGCTCACACTTCTGGAGCACATGAGTATAAGTACCACGGCTGCTGCCATTAGTGTATAACGAGCTGCTCAGACTTCTGGAGCACACGAGTATAAGAAACACGACTGCGGCCCTTAGGGTAGAACAAGCTGCTCACACTTCTGGAGCACACGAGTATAAATTACACGCCTGGGGCCCTTAGGGTAGAACAAGCTGCTCACACTTCTGGAGCACATGAGTATATGAAACACGGCTGCTACCACTAATGTAGAACGAGCTGCTCATACTTCTGGAGCACATGCGATAATTAACACTGATGGTGCCGCTATTGTAGAACGAGCTGCTCATACTTCTGGAGCAGATGAGTATAAGTAACACGACTGGGGCCACTAGTGTAGAACGAGCTGCTCACATGTCTGGAGCACATGAGTAGAAGTAATACGACTGGTGCCACTGGTGTAGAAATAGCTGCTCACACTTTTGGATCACATGAGTAAAGGTAACACGGCTAGTGCCACTACTGTAGAACAAGCTACTCACACTTCTGGAGCACATGAGTATAAGTAACACGGATGGTGCCACAAGGGTAGAACGAACTGCTCACACTTCTGGAACACATGAGTATAAGTAGCACGGCTGAGGCCACTAGGGAAGAACGAGCTGCTCAAACGTCTGGAGCACATGAGTATAAGTAACACGATTGGTGCAACTAGAGTAGAACGAGCTGCTCTCACTTCTAGAGCACATGAGTATAAGTAACACGACTGGGGCCACTAGTGTAGAACGAGCTGCTCACACTTCCGGAGCACATGGGTATAAGTAACACGACTGGGGCCACTAGTGTAGAACGAGCTGCTCACACTTCTGGAGCACATGAGTATAAGTAACACGAATGGTTCCACTAGTGTGGAACGAGCTGCTCACACTTCTGGAGCACATGAGTATAAGTACCACGGCTGCTGTCATTAGTTTATAACGAGCTGCTCACACTTCTTGAGCACACGAGTATAAGTAACACGACTGGGGCCCTTAGGGCAGAACAAGGTGCTCACACTTCAGGAGCAGAAGAGGATAAGCAACACAACTGGGGCCACTAGTGTAGAACGAGCTGCTCATACGTCTGGAGCACTTGAGTATAAGTAACACGGATGGTGCCAATAGGGTAGAAGGAGCTGCTCACACTTCCGAAGCACATGAGTTTACGTAATACGGCTGGTGCCACTAGTGTAGAACGAGCTGCTCACACTTCTACAGCACATGAGTATAAGTAACACGGATGGTGCCACTAGGGTAGAACGAACTTCTCACACTTCTGGAACACATGAGTATAAGTACCACGGCTGCTGTCATTAATGTATAGCGAGCTGCTCACACTTCTGGAGCACACGAGTATAAGTAACACGACTGGGGCCCTTAGGGTAAAACAAGCTGCTCACACTTCTGGAGCACATGAGTATAAGCAAAACGGCTGCTGCCATTAGTGTTTAACGAGCTGGAGCACATGAGATAATTAACACAGATGCTGCCGCTAGTGTAGAACAAGCTGATCATACTTATGGAGCACATGAGTATAAGTAATACGACAGGGGCCACTAGTGTAGAACCGGCTGTTCACACTTCTAGAGCACATGAGTATAAGTAACACGACTGGTGCCACTGTGTAGAAATAGCTGCTCACACTTCTGGAGAACATGAGTATAAGTAACACGACTGTGGCCACTAGTGTAGAACGAGATGATCACACTTCTGGAGCACATGAGTATAAGCAAAACGGCTGCTGCCATTAGTGTTTAACGAGCTCTTCACACTTCTGGAGCACATGAGATAATTAACACAGATGCTGCCGCTAGTGTAGAACAAGCTGATCATACTCATGGAGCACATGAGTATAAGTAATACGACAGGGGCCACTAGTGTAGAACGGGCTGTTCACACTTCTAGAGCACATGAGTATAAGTAACACGACTGGTGCCACTGTGTAGAAATAGTTGCTCACACTTCTGGAGAACATGAGTATAAGTAACACGACTGTGGCCACTAGTGTAGAACGAGATGATCACACTTCTGGAGCACATGAGTGTAGGTAACACATCTGGTGCCACTAATGTAGAACGAGCCGATTATGCTTCTGGAGCACATGAGTATAAGTAACACGACTGGTGCCACTAGTGTTGAAAGAGCTGCTCACACTTTTGGATCACATGAGCATAGGTAACACGGCTAGGGCCACTAGTGTAGAACAAGCTGCTCACACTTCTGGAGCACATGAGTATAAGTAGCACGGTTGGTGCCACTAGTGTAGAACGAGCTGCTCACACTTCTGGAGCACATGAGTATAAGTACCACGGCTGTTGCCATTAGTGTATAACGAGCTGCTCACACTTCTGGAGCACACGAGAATAAGTGCCACGGATGGTGCCACAAGGGTAGAACGAACTGCTCAAACTTCTGGAGGACATGAGAATAAGTAACACGGCTGAGGCCACTAGTGCAGAACGAGCTGATCAAACTTCTGGAGCACATGAGTATAAGTAACACGACTGGGGCCCTTAGGGTAGAACAAGATGCTCACACTACTGGAGCACATGAGTATAAGAAACACGGCTGGTACCACTAATGTAGAACGAGCTGCTCATACTTCTGGAGCACATGAGTATAAGTAACACGACTGGTGCCACTAGTGTAGAACGAGCTGTTCACTCTTTTGAAGCACATGAGTATAAGTAACACGACTGGGGCCACTAGTGTAGAACGAGCTGCTCACACCTCTGGAGCACATGAGTATAAGTAACACGACTGGTGCCACTAGTGTAGAACTAGCTTCTCATACTTCTTGAGCACATGAGTATAAGTCACACGGCTGGTGTCACCAGTGTAGAACAAGCTGCTCACAATTCTGGAGCACATGAGTATAGGTAACACGACTGGTGCCGCTAGTGTAGAACGAGCTGTTAACACTTCTGGAGCGCATGAATATAGATAACACAGATTGTGCTACTAGTGTAGAACGAGCTGTTCACACTTCTGGAACACATGGGTATAAGTAACACGACTGGGGCCACTAGTGTAGGACGAGCTGCTTACACTTGTGGAGAACATGGGTATAGGTAACACGACTGGGGCCACTAGTGTAGAACGAGCTGCTCACACTTCTGGAGCACATGGGTATAAGTAAAACGGGATGTGCCACTAAAGTAGATTGAGCTGCTCACACTTCTGGAGCACATGAATATAAATATCATGGCTGGTGCCACTAGTGTAGAAAAAGCTGCTCACACTTCTGGAGCACATGGGTA
>MJUT01015970.1:231794-294188 GCA_002080005.1 Gigantidas platifrons | reverse complement strand
TTAAAGATGGCAGTTTTATGTTTTATTTTTAACTTAACGAGAAATTTTTAAACACTTGTGTATGATGTTGAAATTTTTAAACCTAAATATATTTTACCTTTTTTTTTACCTTAGCTACATTTAATGCTATATATATTTGCTTAATATTGTGAACGATGTAATTATAAATTAATGTTAGTAAATATAACGTTAAGATATTTTCTAACGATTAATAGTATAAATATCAAAGTTAGTGTGCACGACATGGTTTTAGAATAGTCTTCATCAGGTACGTTCAAAATCAAGAGATAGGAAAGCCAAATAATTTAAAGTGTTTAAGGTGGTACCTTACACTTCAGGTAAAAATGCCAGGTGTCTTGTAAGAGACAGGAACCTTACCACCCACGTGTACTTAGGTTAGCCATAATGTTTTTGGTGGGATTCGGGTTTTTAATCTTTTTAAGGTGGTACCTTACACTTCAGGTAAAATTTGATCTGCTCGCTTAATTTTCTTATTTTTTTGGCAGTGTTTTTGAAAATATCCACTGTAATAAAGATTAAAATTTTAACAAATTCCAACCAACAGACTCAGAGCTATAAATTCAATAGCCACATAGCAGCTTTTCTCTCTGTGGTTTTGATCACTGAGATGCCTGAAATGTGCATACAAACATCATATGATCAAAACGTTCAACTGATTTTAAAGAATTATCTCCCTGTAGTGTTAGGTATCACCTTAAGGATGCCTACGAATTGTTGTTTTTTTTTTATTAATGAAGAAGTAATTAAAATTATATATATATACATATTGATGAATTAGTGTTGGTGTTCATGATTATATGTTTTGAAGGAACATAATTTATTATCTTGTATTATTAATATCATTTGTACATACTCAAATACTTATAACTGAATGTATGCCTTGTGCATCAAAAAGGACAGCGTGTGTATAGGTATACTATTTTGCTTAATCCCATTCATATGCAGTTGTGAATAAAATATGTTTAAGGCTAAATATTAGTGATGCTATATTTGCAAGAACAAAATACCGCCTTGCCAACAGATTACATATGTAAATGATCAGGCAATAAGAACATGTGTATGCGTGTTTGCAACATAAAAATGTAGGCATAATAAATAAACGACGGAATTATAAGGACAATATGGCTAGTGTCACAACTGGACTAGGAATTGCTTTTATGTCCTGTTTATTGAGAAGATTTTGAAGATACCAAAAACGTAATCATAATCTGTAAATCGAAGCAGGACAGACAACAGAATGGTCAACAAAAACAGGACAAAATGACAAACACCGATCTACCTATCACATATACATACAACTAAAGATCGTGTTACACGAACCCACTAAACACTGGGTGTGAATTCACGAGCCCTGGAAGTGCTAGCAGTTCCTGCTCCACTAGTGTCACCTTTCATGTAAACCAAGTGATAAGCCACGAATGAGGAGAGGACAGGAAAGTGCTTATGACAAGTGGAATATATCAGTGATCATTTGTGACGTTCGTGTTTGTCAATCGTTAGTTTATTTATAAGGGTTTCAATCACTATAAATTGTATTTATATTATTATTTTTTCGTCATTGTATTGTCTGTCTGTCTGTCTGTCTGGTTGTCCCACTTTGGCATCGTCCAAAGTTTTTTGTGAGGAAAATGAAACAAGCGATTTACAAATCAATGATTGTATTGTTTTAAAAGTTGTTTATGTCTGTCTGTCTGTCTGTATGTCTGTCTGTCTCCTTTGACATCGTCCATGTTTTTGTGAGTAAAATGAAACAATCAATACACCAATCAATTTTTTATTGTTTTAAAAATTGTTTATTTGTCTCAGAAATCTGGATCAGGATCTAGAAATGAAACACATTGAATGTTAGTAATAAAACAAATGAAGGTTAAACACTAGATATTCAGACACTCTACTTCACCAGACAACACTATATAAAAATAGCTCCCCCAGGAAAAGACATTAGAATAGCATAGCAAATAAAACGTGTCTTGCTTTATTTGCTAGATCTAAACTACAATTAGCTAAGCTTTCATTACAAGTAATGACACACCTTTGATATACATATATGGGGCAGTGGTGGTCTTGATGGTATGTTAGTTACATTTACAACTCCCTTTGGAATCAGTGATTATCACCACTAAAGTTGTGATGTCGAACCCCGTCCATGTCGAGCTGTACTAGAAACAATATCATGTGATAAACTTCGTCAGTGACTTACGACAGGTCGGTTGTTTGGTTTCGCCGTGTTCTCCGGTTTCATTTTCCAACAAAACTGACCGCCACGATATAATTGAAATAGTGTTGAAAGTGGCGTTTAACATAGTAACCATAACGATATATATGTATATTCATATACATTTTCATGTAATTTTCCTTTACATTTAATGCATGATTTGTTCATCTTAGATGGGTTTTTTGTATTATCATTGTTTTAGATTTGTTACCATTATCTCTTATTTGCCATTTATCACAGTAATTAAAACTGCTTGTAGATTGCTAAATTAAACAAACACTGATTTGTGGAAAAGGTCATTTAATCATTATCATAAATTGCAATAAATTGCATATATAAAATTGTTACATAATATAACATAATCATGACTGAAATTATATAATAATTACATAACATCAAATGAATAAATGACATCAAATAGCAAAGTTGGGGACAAAAAAGTGACCCGTTGAAAATAACTGGTATAATGATCTAAATTAAAATTGGGTGGTAAGGGAGAGGGATTTAACAAATTTCCAATATAATTTCGAACATCCGAATTGGTCGGCAGTGTGTTTGCAAAAGTACGTGCGGTAACTACCGCGTATGCTAAGAATAGATGTTGACCAATCAAAAGTGTAAATTAATTGATCATGCACTGACCGTGTGAATTTAAACATGACCACGGATGTTGAAATAGATGTTGACCAATCAGGAGTGCACATTAATCGATCGTGCACTGACCCTGTGAAATAACCGCAATTTTACAGAAATTGCATCATATATAATTATACCAGTAAACAATCCTGTGAAATGACGTAAATCTACATAAATTGCATAATTAGAAATTGAATCATATATCATTATACCAGTAAATAATTAAAGTTTGTTTTTGCCCGCAAAAACGTATGTCTCCCCCCGTCCCACAAACTGTAGTCAAAGGTAAAAAATATATTTAGGTAACAAATAAAATTAAGCTTCAATGAACAACAAAAAAATCGAGAAAGCATCAGAGATGCAACAGCCGAGTTGCAAGTCAAAATCTGGGGCCATTTAATTTGCCTATTCACCCTGATCATAAATATATATGGTTTAGGGGTGGGGATCTGAACCATTAAACAGTTCACTTCAGGTAGGGGTGGGGTATGACCCCGGGGCCTGAGCTATAATGCATTTAATTTGCCTAGTCATCCTGATCATAAATATATATGGTTTAGGGGTGGGGATCTCAACCATTAAAAGTTCACTTCAGGTAGGGGGTGGGGTATGACCCCCAGGGCCTGAGATATAAGGCATTTAATTTGCCTAGTCACTCTGATCATAAATATATATGGTCTAGGGGTCGGGAGCTCAACCATTAAAAAGTTCACTTCAGATAGGGGTGGGGTATGACCCTCCCTCAGGGCCTGAGCTATAAGGCATTCAATTTGCCTAGTCACCCTGATCATAAATATATATGGTTTAGGGTGGGGATCTCGGTCACATTTTTTAAACAGATTCCCCAGTGGGGTGGGGCTGAGCCCCGGGGATATAAAATGTGGAATGCACAACTTCACATTGACATCTCCACCCATACCAAATATTAAGTTTCTATCTTTTGTAGTTTCAGAGAAATGTGTAATTCTCAAAATATGTACTTTTTCTATAAAAAAACATGATTTTGCAAGAAAAAAACAATAGATTAATCTGAATTTCGAACTCGCTCTAAAAAATAGTGTAATAATGCTTCCTACCAAAAATTATGTTGATAGGCCAAAAACTAAGAGAGCTGTCGCGTTAACGAAGATAGGCTAACATCCATACGCCCGCCCGCCAAAACATAAGCCGACTGCAACTTCGCTGCAACTCGGCTAAAAAAGCTGTTTTTTAACTACATATGGTGTCCTTACTACCTACCAAATTTCATGAAATTCTGTTCAGTAGTTTCAGAGGAGTTGCGCTGACAATCTACTTCAGAAGTATATTTCGGGAAATTTTTAAGTTCAAAGGGGCATAACTCCCACAAAATATAGGGGATCAAAACTTCCTGGTAATATGCACAACTACATATGGTGTCCTTACTACCTATCGAGTTTCATGAAATTTTGTGCAGTAGTTTCAGAGAAGTTGCGCTGACAAGCTGCTTCAGTAGTAAATTTCGGGAAATTTCTAAGTTCAAAGGGGCATAACTCCCACAAAATTCAGGCGATCAAAATTTCCTGGTAATATGCATAACTACATATGGTGTCCTTACTACTTACCAAGTTTCATGAAATTCTGTTCAGTAGTTTCAGAGGACTTGTGCTGACAACCTGCGTGCCGGACAGACGGACGAACAGACGGACAGACGGACAGGACAAAAACAATATGTGGGGGGAGACATAATCACACGAGGATTAAGAATATTCTTAACATTTAATCAAACAATAATATTTAATATATTAGAAAACACAATTTTTGTAGTAAAAACCCAATATTTATATTGTTGACATAGATGATTTTATTGTTCCAAAAAAATTAATTTTATGACAACCACTATATGTAGATTAAATATAGTGAACAGAGTCCTAGATAGTTTGCTAAATTAAACAAACACTGATTTGTGGAAAATATCATTTAATCATTATCATAAATTGCAATAAATTGCATATATAAAATTGTTACATAATATAACATAATCATGACTGAAATTATATAATAATTACATAACATCAAATGAATAAATGACATCAAATAGCAAAGGTGGGGACAAAAAAGTGCCACTAATCCCCTTGAAAAGAGGGATCCCCCACCCAAGGACTCTGGTCAAATATATAATCAAAATGCGTTAAAACATGAAGGAATGTTTAAATTGAAATTATTATAATACAATACTACAAAACAAAATAAACAAAATTTTTGATAGATTGGTCCATTTCAATGATGATTAATATGAACATTGAAATGCTACCATCATACAATTAATAGGATTAAAAAATTTAAAAATGGACAGACAATGCTGACTCCATTCTTATTTTCAATTTTCAATTTACTGTTTATGTTTTATTTTATACAAATAAGACAAAATATGAGAACTGTTCAAATTCCAGGAAATATTGATTCCCTGTCATATGAATATTTATATACAAAATGTATGTACTGTCACTGATTCTAAAAAACTGATTATTAAAATGATCAAGAACAAAAATATATACATTCTACTACCCAAAACATAAATTGGCAGGCGATGCTGACCCAATTTGATGAGGTGGACACACCATTATTTACGAACTTTGGCAGGAAATACTGACCCAAAGTCACATTTACTATAAGCTTTGAAGTTTCTATACATTCTACATCATTCAAAAGTTATGCATTCTAATATATCTCATGAAAGCATCCGATTTCCATCTTCCCATATTTTTAATAACAGATAAAGGAATGCCCCTAGCCGCAGCAGATGTTGCTGCGCCAATACGAAAACTATGGCCTTTATAAAACTTGGGATCAAGACCAATGTACATCAACATAGATTTCAACGAAGAGGTAAAGTATGAGTGAGTAACTGTGGAACCACAGCGAAATTGAAATAATGAACCTTTTGTGTGACCAAATGTTGACAAATAATTGTGAACTGCCTTCACTGGACAGGCAGTATTGCCAATTTCCCGAGGGATAAATATGGTCTTTGCATGTAAATCACTATGCTTGTAATTTGTAATAACTACTTCGGCATTAAAAGAAACATTCGATACTTGTAATACTTTGCTTCCATCTAAATTATGTTTTGTTGTAATTTCACCTATCCGTAGGAAGGCATACAAAGCCAATACAAACATTGCTTTAAGAAGCAATTGATTATCAACGTTTTGAATTACAAAAGGTAAAGCATTCATTAACTTTATTAAAATATTCTTAGTTATAGGAAGTCTTGTATCTTTTTTACCTTTCAGATTTTGTGCTCCTTTTAGAATCTTTTTAATCAGGAATGAATTAGTTAAGTCTGTTAGACTATTTGACTTGTGTACGAAACTTATTGCCGAAATATAAGATGCGATAGATGATGGACTATAGTTTCTGATAAACAAGTATGCTATGAACTGTGATAACATAATAAGGGAAGATGGAAAAAGGGGACAGTCTTTAAAATATGTTTGACAGAACTGTGTATAACATTGAATCATTCTATTATATGTAGCAGTTGAGGTAGAAGACAATGATGCTCTTAGCAATGTTGAAACTACCATGGACTCCTGCAGCATCAGAATACAGTCCTGAAGAGATCCAAGCATCAAATAAAAAACATAATTTGCCGTTAATATTGTCTATGAATTCATGCCAAGCTCGTAGATCGGCCCTGGATTCCGCATTTAAAGTAATACGATATTGAGGCTTAAATATTTGAATGGAATCAATACAAGGGGCCAAGGCAAAATGGCAAGTTTAGAGGAAAGGAATAACTTTTTCTTGTAATTTAGAAAAAAAAAAAAAAAAAAAAAAGTATCCCAAAATTAGTTGTAGAAAACAATCACGTTATTCAAGATCCAAAAGTTATCCTTACAGAGCAAAAATTATTTTACGAGAAATTATATAAAAGTTCCAACCCAAGGCATGAGGAGTTACATAATGAGTTATTCTTGAATAATGACAATCCCTTTATTTCAAAACTTAGTCAAGCAGAAGTATACTCTTGCGAAGGTAAAATTACCTTACAGTAATGCTTAGGTGCTTTGACAAATATAAAAAATTCTTTTGGAATGACATAAAGTTCCCCCTACTTAATTGCCTACATGAAAGTTTAGAAAAGGGAAACTTTTCAGTTAGCCAACGTCAAGGGTTAATTACGTGCCTTCCAAAAGAAGGAAAAGAGAAACATTTTATGAAAAATTGAAATGCAATCACACTTCTTTGTATTGATTTTAAATTAGCTACTACATGTATGACAAACAGACTGACGCCTATTATACAAAATACTATAAGGCAGACACAAAAAGGTTTCTTAAGAGGGCGATATATTGGTGAATGTGTAACAATCTCAGATTTGACTTTTCATCTTTGTGTTAGAACTTCTGAATACAGCCTTCAGCAATTATCATCAGGTATCTGGTATAACAATAAATGGTTCTGAATATCTACTTGGTCAATATACAGATGATTCTGCATTGATTTTAGGGGATGCCCAAGTTGCTCTTGAACAAGCCTTGAATATATTCGACTGCTTCTCTTTTTGTACTGGACTGCGAGTAAACCTCGATAAAACTGAGACAATATGGGTTGGCTCAAGATTAGGTAGTGATAAACTAGAGGCTCAGTGAGCTGAGCCTGTGTCGCTCACCTTTCATTCTGCTTTGAGGAAACTTAATACAGAACCTTCCATAGGTGCTTCCCACCAAGGTTCGGTTCATTTGGCTAAGCAGTTACAGAGAAGATTTTTAGAAATCGACCAATCAGAAAAAAGAATGGCCTGTGGCGGCCATGTTTATTAACGGATGGGAACTAAATGTACGATCTTTATAAATGACCTTCAAAGGATTCTTCCTACCAAGTTTTGATTCATTTGGCAAAGCGGTTTCAGAGGAGAATATTCTTTACAAATCAACCAATCAGAAACAAGAATTGCCTGTGGCGGCCATGTTTGTTAACAGATCGGGACGAAATTAGCTATCTTTATAGAGGACCTGCCATATATGCTTCCTACCGAGTTTCGATTCATTTGGCAAACGGTTTTAGAGGAGACGATTTTTTAGAAATCAACCAATCAGAAACAAGAATTGTCTGTGGCGGCCATGTTTGTTAACGGATCGGAACTAAATTAGCAGTCTTTATAGAAAACTTTCAAATGATGCATCCTACCAAGTTTCGATTCATTTGGCCAAGCGGTTTCAGAGGAGACGATTTGTTTTAGAAATCAACCAATCAGAAACAAGAATTGCCTGTGGCGGCCATGTTTGTTAACGGATCTGAAATAAATGAGCAATCTTTATTGATGACCTACCAAGAATGCTTCTTACAAAATTTTGATTCATTTGGCCGAGCGGTTACAGAGGAGAAGATTCTTTAGAAATCAACGAATCAGAAACAAGAATTGCTGTCGCGGCCATGTTTGTTAACAGATCGGGACGAATTTAGCAATCTTTATAGAGGACCTGCCATATATGCTTCCTACTGAGTTTCGATTCATTTGGCAAATGGTTTTAGAGAAGACGATTTTTTAGAAATCGACCAATCAGAAACAAGAATTGTCTGTGGCGGCCATGTTTGTTAACGGATCGGAACTAAATTAGCAGTCTTTATAGAGAACTTTTAAATGATGCATCCAACCAAGTTTCGATTCATTAGGCCAAGCGGTTTCAGAGGAGAAGATTTTTTTTTAGAAATTTACCAATCTGAAACAAGAATTACCCATGGCGGTCATGTTTGTTAATGGATCAGGACGAAATGAGCAATCTTTATAGAGGACCTTCCATAGATGTTTCCTACCAAGTTTCACTTCCTTTGGTTGAGGGGTTTCAGAGAAGAAGATTAAAATGTGAAAAGACGATGGACGACAGATGATGGACGACGGACGCTAAGTGATGGCAAAAGCTCACTTTGCCTTTGGTAATTTAAACTTATGGGGATACATTTCAATCTTTATAAAGAAGACAAAACTTTCGAAAATTTTGGTGGAAAAATAAAACAAAGTAAAGAATATCTTAAGCTCATTGGCATACAGTGACTTAACCTATTTTGGCCGAATAACGGTTATAAAAACATTAGCCCTCCCACTTTTGGTGCAGATTTTCACAGTGCTACCAAATGCTCCTGCTCAAGATATGAAAGAGATACAAGACATTTTCTATAGATTCTTATGGGATGGGAAGCCTGACAAAATTAAGAGAAATGTTATTATAAATAACTATGAAGAAGGGAGGGTTAATAATAGTTGTTGTATAATTTTACTGCTCTTTATAACATTTAGCATCTATATGTTTAGTGTCTGTTAGTATTATTTTGTTCTATTGTAATTTTTAATGCTGATATTTCTATTTATTATTTTTTGATTGTTTTAAACATTTGGTTTTTCTTTTATTATTCTTTTTATGTTGCATTGTGTGTCCATATCTGTTATATGTAGTTTGTACAGCGCTTTTGAACGTTTATTTTATATATGGAAATAGCGCTATATAAATCTGGTAAATAAAAATAATAATTAGTAAATGTTTTAGAAAATTGTGGTCTTAACATGCAGTATATAAATGCACCTCATATTATATTGGGTATAATGAACCCCTTAGATCAAGATAACACAAAAGAGCAAGCCATTTTGACTTTAAAATATTATTTATACAAATGTAGATGTTTGGGTGATAAACCCAGTATTAATGATGGTCTAAAATACCTGACATTTTGCATTAAAATAGAAAAGACACCCATAAATTTCCTATCCTCTACACAAAAAAGAATATATATGTAAAAGTGGTTGCCACTTGAAACTGTTCTTGGTGTTTGAAATTTCAGTGTAATGTAGCAAAATGTGTGTTTTGATAAATTTAATGTATTTTGTCTGTGTAAAATTATATATGCATGTCATATGTTTGTTTTTGTAATTGTATCTGCCTCTGCCTTTCTTTAAAAATAAACAAATTACAGAAAATCATGCATACTACACTAATACAAAACAAATTTATATGCACAATATGATTTGCTCATTATTGAACGTTATAGGTAGTCTAAGGAGTCATTCGATTAAGGATATCCTTTAACGGTGTCACTACTGTCCAACCTCCACAAAATGCAATAGCCATTCCAATACAGCCATTCTTTTTGGGGTGTTTAACTATATAAATACACGTCCCTGAGTCACCTGATCTAAGTCCTAGATTAATGACGATTTGATTGTACATACAAAATACTCTTTTATTATTCAAATACCCTGCTGTGAGTTGCATATGGGCTGGTGTGTTCATCAATAGTGGCCAAAATGCATTCCCATTTGCGCTACCAGCTGCTTGCCCTATGTTTGAAAAATTTACTTCTACCTCCCTTTGTTTAGGAAATGTAACATTGCATTCTAATTGTGTCATTGCTCCTGCTCCAACAACTGTGGCAGTTTGTTGTGAAACACAAAATTCTTCATGGTCTAGAAAATTGGTATTCAAATATTCCGATGAAAGACCTGTGGAAGGAAGATTTAAATAGAATTACATATCTACAAGATGCATAATATAAATAATTTCCGTGACACAGAAGATGGCATGTGCATAATATTAGTTCTATTAAAGAGAGCCAATGGCGTCAACAGTTATTTAAATGCTAGAAATTACACTATGCCATCGCAAGACATAAACAATAGTAAACATTGAACCAAAATATAAAAACGGACAAAAACACAAAAATGAAAACAAAAGATTGAGCAACATGAATCCAACTAAACACAGGGGAAGAGCTTGTGTGTTACAAGATGGTAGGCAGTGGCTACTCTACTAGTCAGAAAAGACTGATCATGGCGACCGGAACATATCCGTGGTCATCTGTGACACATAATATTCTCTAATGAATAAAAAAATACCTGACCCAATACATATAACACAATTCAAAAAGCATTAAAATGTTCCGAATAAAATGAAAATTAAAAAATACAACTAACCGTCAGGACAGGGCTGAAAGCTAATCGTAAATTCATAGAATCCAACTACACAATACAAGTCCCGGTTGACTGATGAAACCAAAATATGGTACACAATAAAAGCTACTGCTTGTTCCTAGTATTAAAATCAAAGATCGTATTGCAGTGCTTAACTCATAATTGACAAAAAAAACCTAAGGAAATAAAAAGGACCAGAGCGATTGAACAAGATAACTTATGTTGACACATAGAAATTTAGCCGTATTTACATACCTAGGTTTGAATATGGGCATGAGTTGCCTGCACCATCCAGAATATAATTGTTCGGATCCATCCTCCAATTATTTTGCAGCAAAACTAAAGCAGCATCGACACTTGTTTTTAATTTGTCATCGTGATCAAATGTTCTCCATATAACTTTACCACATTCTAACATGCCATGTACTGTATGGTTGTATGCCCTCGCTCCAGGCAGATTAGCAATACTGGAAGATGATCCTAAAAGTGCTTGTACATCGTACATAACATGAGCACATGTTAAAAAGCATTCAAAATCCAAATATTGAACGAATCCTCTTAAAGTACCAGTACTGTAGTTTTGTGGTCCTATTTTATCGCCAATGTGCAATGTAGAAATAAAACATGTTTCTCCTTCGATTACATCAGTAGGTATACCGTGCATTGAATCCGGAAAATGAATTTCTCCAAGTGGTAATATACCCTTTAGTTTACAGTATAGCTGAATGCACAACTCGTTTTTGACTTCGTGTTTTCGAGCGAACGAAAATGATCGTTGGACACTAGGACAAATCAAGGCCAAATTAGAATGACTATCAAACAATTTTTTAGCAGTAGTGTTTGAAATATTCACTTTTATATGATAAGAATCTGTATAGTTTTGTGCTAGTAAAGCTGACAATGTTTCACTTTCTGACTTTTCTGTTGATTTACCATGACCGTCCATTATTTTGATTTTAAATCCTTTGTATTCTGCTGGTAAACCCTTAACTTCAGTTCCAGCTGTGATTATTATCAATTTATCATTTGAGCACAATGTATTGATATTTTGACCCTTGTTGAGACATTGGCAGCGTAATCCCGGGTAAACATCAAAACAGTGGCTCAGATTTACTTGAAATCTTTTATAAAATGTTTTAGTTATACACCAAGAGATTGCCTTTGCTGTGTCTTTATCCAAGTTTTTGAAAGCTATGTCAAGTGCCGATTCCATTTCTTTGTTGGTGACACCCCAGCTCTGGATATTTGCCATCAACCATCGACACAAAATGGAAAATTGTTGTCTTGAGGCATCAACAAGTGCATGTATTAAATTGAGTTGAGTTCTATCTGATACTGTTGATTTAATTGTGTAAAGCTGCTCAAATTCACTCTGTGTAATTTTTAATGGATCGTCAACAATTAAGTGTTCTGTAAATATTTAAGTATGATAAATTATATCAACTCATACGAAGCCCATCGTTTTTCTGTTTCCAGATAGCAAACAAATTTTAAAAGCAAAAAATAAAAATATACAAAAAATTACATCTGTCTACGTGACCATCCTGTCCGCGATCTTATGGTAGTTTATGGAATGCAGTCAATGCCTATCGCCAATTAACATGTGATTTCAAAATCCCATTTATTACCATTCTATGTGATAATCAAAAATCATTGACACTTGGTCAGTGGTATTCTCTGAGTACTCCGGTTTTCACCACCAACACACTTTTTGTCGCGATAATGACTGCAATTTAACCAAACCTAATACAATTGTATTTTAAAAAAAGTAGAGATAAATGTCATACAATGAAACACTATATTGATATACCGGTATGTTGTTTAAGAAAATAAATCTTAACATTGAGTAGGAGAAGCGTGTGCTCCACGCCCCACGGTCATAGAGTTTCGTACTTGTACTCCAAAATTGTCCAGTCAGAATAGAATAATGCTTGTATTGGATATGACGTTCTGATTGGATATCCCTCAAATATGAGTACAAAACTGCCGGATTTGAATTGGGGTTCGTGTCATCCGACATTGTGCTATGTTTTTATGTTTCATTAGATTATCTATTCTGATTTTTTTTGTACTGTTTCTGCAACTAGTATTTTACCTTAAATGATCGGAATAAAATAATTGTTTCGCCCCACTTTACGAATGTAAACAGTGCCCATCACCACTAAATATGTGAGGTTTAATCCCACTCATGGCGAGGTGTACTCGATGCAGCATTATGTGATAAAATAGTCAGTGACTTGTGGCTGGTCAGCCCTGGTTCTCCCCCCACCCTCCCCAATGACTGCCACAATACAATTTGAGCAGTCAAAATGCATTGACAGTATATTTACCAGTGATAAACTGTCACTGACCGTTTATAACATTTAGGCCATGCCTACTAGTCCTGAAATGAACTGAAATGCCGCGAAATAGTAAGGATTAATGGGTTAAAAGAGAAACGTCATAAAATAAAATCTTGAAGTCATATGAAACTCTCAGCGTAGAACGTAAATACTGGACATTATTTCGCAACAAATACGTTTCAATTTTGGATAGAATTCAACAAGAAATTATTTCAAATGTATGTGATGTCTTTATTTTCTATCATACTTAATTTCAATGCAAAATCAGTTGGGGCCTCATGGGGGTAACTGACTTTTTAAATAATTTGAATATATTGGTAGTAATATCTATTAATGCCACTAATGGTTGCAGTATAAAGACAATAACAGTGCACTGACTTGACATACAATTCGATATACGTATTCGGCAAACCCTCGCATTTTTCCCAATTCTAAGCCCGATCCGTATATCGATTTTATGTCAAGTCAATGCACTGTTTTATTGTCTATATTGTTGAAAGTGTCATTAAACATCTTTCCTCTAACTCCAATCCAGAATTGAAATATTAAATGAAAACAAAGGAAGCTGAAGATTTTCCTCCTTAGATCTATTCCAAATGATATTGAATGATTTATGATACATCTTGATGCTATTTGAAATTTGAAAAAAGATAAAATATTGTATTACTGCTTTTCTTGATTGTTTTGTCTGTTCTTCAAATAACGGATTCAGATTGCCCCTTTGGTATTTTCAACCTCTTCTTGATCAAATACTTAAAACACCACTGTAATATGCATTAAGTTGGAAAAAGCGTCTATAGATGGCAAATAGGTAATCAGAAGACAGAGTACACAATGACCAAAATAAAGGGAAAAACACGATAAAAGAAATGATGTTCTACAACACTGAAATCATAAGATTAAGCACCACGAACTCCACTAAGATCCGTGGTAAATTCATGTGTTTGGGAATGGTAAACGGTTCCTACATTAGTGGATCCCGTGCATGATCTTCTCCAAAGAGTCCTAATACTGATGTCTAACAAAATTAAATTACATTCAATATGTTGATATACAATTTTTGTTTTGCTTTGATTGAATATAACATGCAAATAAGGGTAATAACAAAATTACCTAACTCCGAACAATCTTCCAAAGGGAAAGTCAAAACTCATAAGTATATAAACAGACAAAATCAGTCAACAACTGGAAAACTGGGAAAACCGTAATGACCCTGACTTGGTACATGCATTTCCAAAGAAATGGTGGGTGGAATCAGATTTTACGGCGCCAAACCTCCCGCTTTCATTACGGTTCAAAGGTTCCGGTTGCCACTATAACAGCATTTATAACAATACTGGAACAAAATAGGTAAAATAGTAGTCAACGCTGTACTAAATTCAGTGAGGAGGGTGGAACATCTATCGTGAACCATCTCCATCAACAACCACGAGTCCCCTGAAGTATTTTAACTAAGAAAATGGGTGAACTACAGAATATTCGGAAAAGTCTTTTAGTGTGATAAGAGTGTTTTATTTACTACACAAAATGGCAAGCGTCTTAATGGAACAAAATGTAGCAAGAATGTTAGACAAGTAAAATGTATATTAACAAGGTTACCTATTGTCGTCTTCTTTTTATCATATAAATTCATAAAAGAAAATGCCCTGATGTCGGTAGAGTTTATAATAAACATGTTTACCATAAAATGTACATGTTTATATGTTGTACTTTATTAAGTAGATTCAGACTACATGCAGAAAATCAAAGCAGAATATCAAAAAAATATCGAGAATAGTTTCCTAAATTATATTTTATAATTCAAACACCTTTATAGATTACTCAAACAAGGAAAATGCTAAAGCATGGATTCCCGGTAGTTCAATTGAAGTTATCACTTCGAAAGTTAACCATCACTTCGAAAGTTAACCATTACGGAAATTATGTGTCACAAATTACCACATATAAGTTCCAATTATCGTAAGCTTTTTCTAGTCCTTTCCTCATTCATGAAATATCATCAGGTTAATAACTATGGTAGCACGACAGGTACCACTAATGGAGCTGCTTACCCTTCCGTAATATAGGAGACTACTCCTGGTTAAAGTCTTTATACTCTTTCGGAGCACATGAGCTCACCTTTTTGTGAGATTGGTGTGCTAAATTCGACATTGTTTTTTGGCAATATTGGGCACACAAGACACAGAACGATGACTAATAAAACACAAAAACACAACACAACACGTGTTTTTACTATAACACGTGTTTGAATAGACCATGCAGATTATGTAAATACTTTGCTTAATAGATAAAGCAAACGTTAGAGAAAATCGAAGGGGTAATCAAAAATGGACAACCCAGAGACACTGGCAACATTGGGCACACAAGACACAGAACGACGACTAATAAAACACAAAAACACAACACAAAAAAAAACTTAAAAGATGAGTAACACGGACCAAAAACCAGGGGATAATATATATGTAGACTAAGTAAACATTATATTATCTTCACTAGATCGAATGTTTGACCATAGAAATAAATACTATATAGGTAAATACTTACTACATCACCTGTTTGACTAGACTATGAAGTTAATGAAATTGTGGTGAATTTAAAACGATGTTAATTGTCTTTATCCCCATTTAATTTCCTTTTTTGGGGGAGGGGTTCATGTTTTAGTTTATTAAGTTATATGTATTAATTTACCTATTCTGGTGTCCAACGCGATTTCTATATCAGATGATGTTCGTGTTGTTTAACAGGAACACAAAAACGCAACTTGTACAGAAGGAACTGCTAACCCGTCCAGTGTACATGAGTCCAACCATGGTTCATTGTGGGTTCGAGATGCTCATTTTTTAGTTTTCTGTGTAGTACTAGTATTTTGTAAATCATTCTTTGTCTTTTTGTCACGTTTATTTTTTTATGTTGGATATTGTATTGTCTGCCACGCGATTTATGGCTTCGGTTTGCGCTTTTCTTGTCTTCATGCTTTTCGAAATATTAAATTGAACACATTCCTCGTGTGTTCGTGCGTATATGTGTGGTTACCACTAGACTAATAGAACTAATGTATAGTATGGGAAAAATGTAAAAGTAGTACTTACGTCCATATGGTTCATGCTTATACACTGAGCTAAGACTGACATACTTTCGTTCAAGTCTTCTGTCAACTATACAGTGAATGTTGTTATCATTACACTTTATGTCCAGCTTGTAAAACCATTCTATAAAAATCATCACATTTATGTTTAAAATAATATAGTATACTCATTCATTTAATATATATACAAATGTATAATTTATCCGGAATATGTTATGATGTGATACAGTAAAAGGTATTTACCTTCATAATGTTAAATAATACAGATACTTTGTAGTATTTACCTAACCTTCATAGTCTAGTCAAAGATGTGATCTAGTAAAGATACAGTTTACTTGTATAGGATGGTCAGACATGTGATCTAGCAAAGATAGTCTTTACATAACCTTCATATTCTAGTCAAATATGTGATCTAGTAAAGAGAGTTTTTATATAACCTTCATAAGTCTAGTCAAACATGTGATCTAGTAAAGATAGTATTTACCTGTATAGGCTAGTCAAACATGTGATCCAGTATAAAGATACAGTTTACCTGTACGGATGGTCAAACATGTGATCTAGTAAAGATAATATTTACCTTCATATTCTAGTCAAACATGTGATCTAGTAAAGATAGTATTTACCTGTATAGGATGGTCAAACATGTGATTTAGTAAAGATATTATTTACCTGTATAGGATGGTCAACCATGTGATCTAGTAAAGATAGTTTTTACCTGTATAGGCTAGTCAAACATGTGATCCAGTAAAGATACAGTTTACCTGTATAGGATGGTCAAACATGTGATCTAGTTAAGATAATATTTACCTTCATATTCTATTCAAACATGTGATCTAGTAAAGATAGTATTTACCTGTATAGGCTAGTCAAGCATGTGATCTAGTAAAGATAGTATTTACCTTCATAGTCTAGTCAAACATGGGATCTAGTAAAGATAGTATTTACCTTCATAGTCTAGTCAAGCATGTGTTCCAGTAAAGATAGTATTTACCTTCATAGTCTAGTCAAACATGGGATCTAGTAAAGATAGTATTTACCTTCATAGTCTAGTCAAACGTGATCTAATAAAGATAGTATTTACCTCTATGGGCCAGTCAAACATGTGATATAATAAAGATAAATTTTGCCTGTATAGGGTGATCAAACATGTGATCTAGTAAAGATATAGTTTACCTGTATAGGCTGGTCAAACATGTGATCTAGTAAAGAAGGATTCTGCCTGTATAGGATGGTCAAACTTGTGACCCAGTAAATATAGTATTTACCTGTATAGGCCTGTCAAACATGTGATCTAGTAAAGAAGGATTTTGCCTGTATAGGCCTGTCAAACATGTGATCTAGTAAAGATATTATTTACCTGCATAGGCTGGGCAAACATGTGATCTAGTAAAGATAGAGTTTACCTGTATAGGTCAGTCAAACATGTGACCCAGTAAAGATATATAGGGTCTAACACCGTGAGAGGTGCAAGATAGTAAAATCTATGACACCCGAGGGTAAAATTTAAATCGTATGGGACGAGGCTTGTCCGAGTCTGATACGATTTAAATCTTACCCGAGGGTGTTACAGATTTTACTATCTGGCATCTTTTACGGTGATTGACTCTTTTTCTCACCCGTTTCTACCGTGTCAATGTTTGGTTACCTTTTGTGTAGTTTGGCACATTAATTTGCGAACCGTATCACAGGACCAAACTGCCACGTAATAAAATAAAACAAGATTTACAGTTTACAACTTTAAAGAGGTTCAAAGTAATAAAGTTAACAAACTTGTGATAGATTCTACATAGCAAAATCTGACACCTTTTACGATGTTTGCCTCTTTTTCTCATCTCTTTCCATCATGTCAATATTTGTTTACGTTGCGAAGATAAAGGGGTGCTCTCCCTTGTTAGGTAACTAACATAAATAAAAATACCTCCCTTTGACCAACGTCAAATAACTTTTCTACCGGCATTTATAATATATTTTGATAAATACATTGTATTTTATTGTGAAATACATTTAAAATACTGCCAAGACACTATAAATCGACAATTTAATTCAACAATGGAAAACAATTTTGCGGGAAAAATTGCATGTAGCTTGTCTTACCCTGGAGATGGGGTAAGATAGAAAAATCTGTTTTACCTAAATTAACGGACTATTTTATCCAAGGGGTGAGACAGTATTTACCTCTATGGGCTAGTCAAACATGTGATCTAGTAAAGATAGAATTTACCTGTATAGGCTGGTCAAACATGTGATCTTGTAAAGATAGTATTTACCTGTATAGGATGGTCAAAGATTTGATCTAGTAAAGATAAGATTTACTTGTATAGGCTGGTCAATTATGTGATCTAGTAAAGATAGAACTTACCTGTAAAGGCTGGTCAACCATGTGATCTAGTAAAGATAGAGGTTACCTGTATAGGCTGGTCAAACATGTGATCTAGTAAAAATAGTATGTACCTTCATAAGCTAATTAAACATGTGATCTAGTGAAGATAGAGTTTTTCTCTATAGGCTGAGCAAATCGAAGGGGTAATCAAAAATGGACAACCCAGAGACACTGGCAACATTGGGCACACAAGACACAGAACGACGACTAATAAAACACAAAAACACAACACAAAAAAAACTTAAAAGATGAGTAACACGGACCAAAAACCAGGGTATAATATGTATGTAGACTAAGTAAACATTATTTTATCTTCACTAGATCGAATGTTTGACCATAGAAATAAATACTATATAGGTAAATACTTACTACATCACCTGTTTGACTAGACTATGAAGTTAATGAAATTGTGCTAAATTTAAAACGATGTTAATTTTCTTTATCCCCATTTAATTTCCTTTTTTGGGGAGGGGTTCATGTTTTAGTTTATTAATTTACCTATTCTGGTGTCCAACGCGATTTCTATATCAGATGATGTTCGTGTTGTTTAATGGGAACACAAAAACGCCACTTGTGCAGAAGGAACTGCTAACCCGTCCAGTGTACATGAGTCCAACCATGGTTCATTGTGGGTTCGAGATGCTCATTTTTTAGTTTTCTGTGTAGTACTAGTATTTTGTAAATCATTCTTTGTCTTTTTGTCACGTTTATTTTTTTATGTTGGATATTGTATTGTCTGCCACGCAATTTATGGCTTCGGTTTGCGCTTTTCTTGTCTTCATGCTTTTCGAAATATTAAATTGAACACATTCCTCGTGTGTTCGTGCGTATATGTGTGGTTACCACTAGACTAATAGAACTAATGTATAGTATGGGCAAAATGTAAAAGTAGTACTTACGTCCATATGGTTCATGCTTATACACTGAGCTAAGACTGACATACTTTCGTTCAAGTCTTCTGTCAACTATACAGTGAATGTTGTTATCATCACACTTTATGTCCAGCTTGTAAAACCATTCTATAAAAAGCATCACATTTATGTTTAAAATAATATAGTATACTCATTCATTTAATATATATACAAATGTATAATTTATCCGGAATATGTTATGATGTGATACAGTAAAAGGTATTTACCTTCATAATGTAAAATAATACAGATACTTTGTAGTATTTACCTAACCTTCATAGTCTGGTCAAACATGTGATCTAGTAAAGATACAGTTTACTTGAATAGGATGGTCAGACATGTGATCTAGCAAAGATATTATTTACCTCTATTAGCTAGTCAAACATGTGATCTAGTAAAGAGAGTATTTACATACACTTCATATTCTAGTCAAACATGTGATCTAGTAAAGATAGTATTTACATAACCTACATATTCTAGTCAAATATGTGATCTAGTTAAGATAGTTTTTACCTGCATAGGTTTGTCAAACATGTGATCCAGTAAAGATACAGTTTACCTGTATAGGATGGTCAAATATGTGATCTAGTAAAGATAATATTTACCTGTTTAGGCTAGTCAAACATGTGCTCCAGTAATGATACAGTTTACCTGTATAGGATGGTCAAACATGTGATCTAGTAAAGAAAGTATGTACCTAACCTTCATAATCTAGTGAAACATGTGATCTAGTAAAGATAGTATTTACCTAACCTTCATAGTCTAGTGAAACATGCGATCAAATAAAAGATAGTATTTCCCTGGATAGGCTAGTCAAACATGTGATCAAGTAAAGATACAGTTTACCTGTATATGATGGTCAGACATGTGATCTAGTAAAGATAGTATTTACCTTACAGGCTGGTCAAACATGTGGTCTAGTAATGATACAGTTTACCTGTAAAGGATGGTCAAACATGTGATCTAGTGAAGATTGTATTTACCTAACCTTCATAGTCTAGTCAAACATGTGATCTAGTAAAGATAGTATTTACCTATACAGGCTAGTCAAAATGTGATCCAGTCAAAATATAGTTTACCTGTTTAGGATGGTCAAACATGTGAGCTAGTAAAGATAGCATATACCTTCATAGTCTAATCAAACATGCGATCTGGTAAAGATAGTATTTATCTGCATAGGCTAGTCAAATATGTGATCCAGTAAAGATACAGTTTACCAGTATAGGATGGTAAAATATTTGATCTAGTAAAGATACAGTTTACATGTTAAGTAGGGTCAAACATGTGATCTAGTGAAGATTGTATTTACCTAACCTTCATAGTTTAGTCAAACATGTGATCTAGTAAAGATATTATTTACCTGTACAGGCTAGTCAAATATGTGATCCAGTAAAAATACAGTTTACCTGTAAAGTATGGTCAAAGATTTTATATAATAAAGATAGTATTTACCTTCATAGTCTAATCAAACATGTGAGTTAGTAAAGATAGTATCTACCTGTATAGACTATTCAAACATGTGATCCAGTAAAGATAGTTTACCTGTATAGGATGGACAAACATGTGATCAAGTAAAGATAGTATTTACCTAACCTTCATATTCTAGTCAAACATGTGATCTAGTAAAGATTGTATTTACCTAACCTTCATAGTCTAGTCAAACATGTGATCAAATAAAGATAGTATTTACCTGGATAGGCTAGTCAAACATGTGATCCAGTAAAGATAGTTTACATGTATAGGATGGACAAACATGTGATCAAGTAAAGATAGTATTTACCTAACCTTCATATTCTAGTCAAACATGTGATCTAGTAAAGATTGTATTTACCTAACCTTCATAGTCTAGTCAAACATGTGATCAAATAAAGATAGTATTTACCTGGATAGGCTAGTCAAACATGTGATCAAGTAAAGATACAGTTTACCTGTATATGATGGTCAGACATGTGATCTAGTAAAGATAGTATTTACCTTACAGCTGGTCAAGCATGTGGTCTAGTAATGATACAGTTTACCTGTAAAGGATGGTCAAACATGTGATCTAGTAAAGATAGTATGTACCTCCATAGTCTAGTCAAACATGTGAGTTAGTAAAGATAGTATATACCTGTATAGACTATTCAAACATGTGATCCAGTAAAGATACAGTTTACCTGTATATGATGGTAAAACATGTGATCTAGTAAAGATAATATTTACCTGCATATGCTAGTCAAACATGTGATCCAGTAAAGATACAGTCGACCTGTACAGGATAGTCAAACATGTGATCTAGTAAAGATAGTATGTACCTTCATAGTCTAGTCAAACATGTGAGCTAGTAAAGATAGTATCTACTTGTATAGACTATTCAAACATGTGATCCAGTAAAGATATACAGTTTACCTTTATAGGTAGAGATGCCGACTTATCGTTATTTTGGCCGCCATTTTGTTTTCCGGTAGCTGCTGATACATGAAAATGCAATATTTTGATGTCAGATTTTGACAGATAAAACTATATAAAGATATGATTTTTTTACATTAATTAATTATCTAAACATTGTTTATAATCTTTAAAAATTTTGTTTCTTTTAATATGGAATCGTTTAATTATAACGTGTTAGAATCGCTGTTTTCGGAATTTTACCATTCGCGGCACGTTTTTTTCACTAGGGTCTCCCCTTTCAATGCCTTGCCCGGCTATGTTCCTGATGTTATATAGTTCCATAATTATTATCCAATTAAAGCTCAGATTCGTAGCTTGTGCATGATCACAGTCGCTTCCGATTTCCTGAGCATGCTAAATGGAAAATGGTCGTCTGAAAAGTTCCAAGATGAACTATTCAATGAAAATTTTGGAGTGGCGTTCTCCGACGGCGATATTTGTATTTTCTGTTACAATATCAATGTAGGAAACATACCATCTCAACCATATTAGATCGGGAACATAGCTGATTTTTAGTATTTAAAACGCCCCTAAACATGTCTGAAGGAGAACGTCATCACGTACATTTTTTGTACATCGCTGGAAGTAGGAAGTATTTGTAACGTCAACGACGCTGGTTGTAACACAGGTGTTATCGTAGGTTAGGTATGTATAAACCTTGTTCTAAATGTTTTAAACGTACGATTTATTTTTTGCATTGCTTCTTTTCAAGTAGTTTATGAAAAACTTGTCAATTTATAATACTTCCAACTTGTCAAAACAAAAGTAAACAAACCGAAAAGGGGGGTGTAAACAGAGATAAAAAAAAATGCCAAAGCCAGGTTTAATTTCAATGAGATTATGTCACTTGAACTATTCAACCAGGGTATTGGATTGCAAGTATGCATCAACACAAGCAACTTTTTTCATGGTGCTGCACTTTTTTTGTATTTGCCAGCTTCCATGGTTGACTAAATTCAAATAAAAGTAAACAAAATGTTATTGCATATTTATAAACCAATGAAAAAAAATACCAGTGTTTCTGCTAATATTCTCAAAAAAGGGAAGGTAGTATAAGTAGACAAACCATATATTTTTACCTAGGTTATACAGAACAAGGATCTGACTTTAACTTTGTCAAAAAAAAATAAAAACTTTGGAGAGACACGAAAAATTGGGGTCAATACCAAAAATTTGAAACTCTGGTAATTTTTTTTACCTAAATACATTGTGAATTTATTTTTATTATAATAGTAGTTATGAAAGGATAATAAGTTATAATTAGAACTGTTTCTTTGTGGTCCCTTCTGTTGTTTTTTCCAGTTTACCTGACAGTATGCTTTGCTGGTCAAAGACATGTGATCCAAGCTGGCCTTGGGATATAATACCTGAACTTAGGACTGCAGGATAATATACAGCTGAGTCCATAATTTATATCATAATGAAATATTTAGTTTACATGTAGCTGGACTTATTCAGACCACAATACATGCATGTGACAATAGATGATGTATTTCAAAAATACACCAGATATTTCCTGAATAATAAATGAATGAACTTAATATTTTGTTGTTTTCATTGAACATGTTTTAAGAAGCAAATTAGAATAGTAATGAGCAAGACTGAAACTTTGACATGGAGTCGGAGAGTAGGGGTTGGGTTATGGTGTTTAATGCCACTTTCAACAATATTTCAGTTAGATCGTGGTGGTCAGTTTTATTGGTGGAGTAAACCGGAGTACCTGGAGAAAACCACAGACCTGTTGCAAGTCACTGACAAATTTTATCACACAATTATGTGGTATCAATTACATATGAAGTTAACCATGAGTGGGATTCGAACGACATGGAGAGTAAGGCTGAAACTAATTTACTTGCTCAAATTGTAATAAAGGGGTCATTCCACAGAGTTGGTGAAAACAGGAGGTGGCATCAAACAATTTATTTCTTCTTTATTTGCATATATGCACTATGCACATTATGTTTATTTTTGTGTGCACCATGTATTTGTTAAATAAAAAAATATAACAAAAATGCATTATGTTATCTATTTTCACCTACAGATGAATAAAAAGTTTGAAATTACTACAAAATAATGGTTATTAATTGGGACAAGCATGGGGCGGGTCACTTTGACAAATTATTCCATGCAAGTTATGGAACTAGTTGTTTAAAGGTAGGATGGAGTACGTCAAAGATATTTTCTTGATGAATTTAAGTCCATAAAGCCCCCATAATTATATTCTGAATAAAAGTTCTGAAAAAAATTAAAAGGTAGTTTCGCTTGTTACTTTGGTGTCCAATGATATTACTAGAAATGAGAGCCTTGGATAACAAATGTTACGCACATTTACATTCTAATTTCCCGTATATGGTGAGTGTAAATATTCGAATAATTTGTTTCTCAAAGCCTGGTTTATCCAGTGTACACGTTTCAGAAATAATAACAAGTTAAAATATGCTCATAAAACGGTGTCCAAAATGTAACAAGCGTTCTCAAGTCCATATCTTGTTTTTCTTTCAATTTGGACCAATCATATTCACTGTCCTTGCATACGCCAATCCCATTACTGAGTTACGTCACCACATACTTTACGGTCAGTTATGCGCAGAAGAGGAAGGCCTGCGTTGTTGTCGGTGTCCAAGAAAGTAACGCTTGTTACAGGTAACGAGCAATGCACACGGATGTTACATGGTGTCCAAGAACTTGCCACCGAACACATGATTTTGATGCCACACACCATTCTTATTTAATTGTATTTGAAGGTATTCATAATATATGCAATGCACTCGGTTCTATTTAAGCTACTGGTATTAATCTATTCTGTTTGAAAATGGGATATTATGTGTTTTATGGACACGATACATATGTAACATGCGTTACTTGGCGTCCCTTGTAACATGTGTTACTTTTCTATCAACTGGAGGGTTTTATCATGTAACTGATGTAATTATTGAAATATCTTGGTTTTACATTACTTTATCTAATTATGTGGAAAGAACATTTTATTTAATAGAATATTTCGATTTTTGCAATCATGACAAGTAATGATTTACATCATAAATGGTATGGCTACAAAATAGTAATTTTTTTAGTTTCCTTACTGCAGAAAACATCATTTTCACTGTTTCCTTGAATATTCTAAAGGTTGAAAAACATTTTCAATTCAACATTTAGGTTGTTTTAAAACTAATTTAAATAAAACAGGTATACATTGGACACTACGTAACAAGCATTACTTTTTCGACAGGACACATTAAATTAAGTTTAGACAAATTAAATGGATGGGAACTATCTTTTTTCATTTTGAATATGGAAGAAAAATGTTCTATTGTGAACAAAAAGCTTGAAAATCATAACATATCTTTACTTTAAAAAATGGTATGAATGTCCCATATCATACATCAGTACTGTAGAATGACCCATACGCTAATACCATTACTAAGTTACGTCACCACATACTTTATGGTCAGTTATGCGCAGAAGAGGAAGGCCTGCATTGTTGTCGGTGTCCCAAGAAAGTAACGTTTGTTACAGGTAACGAGCAATGTACACGGATGTTACATGGTGTCCAAGAACTTGTCACCGAACACAAGATTTTGATGTCACACTCTTCTTATTTAATTATATTTGAAGGTATTTTTAATATATGCAATGCACTCAATTCTATTTAAGCTACTGGTATATAATCTATTCTGTTTGAAAACGGGATATTATGTGTTTTATGGACACGATATGTAACATTCGTTACTCGGCGTCCCTTGTAACATGCGTTACTTTTCTATCAACTGGAGTGTTTTATCATGTAACTGATGCAATTGTTGAAATATCTTGGTTTTACATTACTTTATCTAATTATCCTCTGTAAATGTAAGACAAAGCAATGTGGAAAGAACATTTTATTTAATAGAATATTTCAATTTTTGCAATCATGACAAGTACTGATTTACATCATATATGGTATGGCTACAAAACAGTTTCCTGACTGCAGAAAACATCATTTTCACTGTTTCTTTGAATATTCTAAAGGTTGAAAAACATTTTCAATTCAACATTTAGGTTGTTTTATAACTAATTTAAATAATACAGGTATATATTGGACACTACGTAACAAGCATTACTTTTTCGACAGGACACATTAAATTAAGTTTAGACAAATTAAATGGATGGGAACTATCTTTTTTCATTTAGAATATGGAAGAAAAATGTTCTATTGTGAACAAAAAGCTTGAAAATCATAGCATATCTTTACTTTAAAAAATGGTATGAATGTCCCATATCATTCATCAGTACTATAGAATGACCCAAAGGGAAACCTGAATATAAACAGCATCCCATATAAACAACATAACTTTATTTTAAATAAAGTTCCAGATTCCATGTAGCCTTTTGTAGGACATGTGTAAACGGTGTAAATAATATCCATCAATTTTAAACACAAGCTGATCTTAAGGAAGTTCAGTTTAGAGGTGTTTCACTATCATGCTTGTTGAGTGGTTGATGCATATAACATCACTTTCAGCAATTGTACAGCTAAATTATGATTGCAAGACATTGAGGTAGGAAAGCAAAAACACATGTATATCAAGCCGACCCAGTCAAATTTTCTGCAAGGGGAAGGTGTCTGGAATATTCACCCCTTGGGGGGATTACATATTGGTGGTATATATGAAATAAAAAGTATTTAGTTTAAGTTATTAGTTACTTAATGTTATAGATTTTTAAAATATCTTTAATTTGGTACCTTGATGATCAAATTCTGACTAGAAACGACAGAGTAATCTTAAAAAACGTAAATTTGCGGAACAAATTGTAAAGCCATTGTTTTCAAAATGGCCACCAATATGACAATTAATCCGTAATAAAATGCTAAAACAAATAAGAGGTCATTGGTACAAACCTCCATATCCATTTCTTTCAGTGATATTAATTATATTGATAAAAAAATGATCAAATTATCTTGGAACAGGTTCCCTGTCTGAGGAATTTTATGAAAAAATGGTGGCCATTTTGAACAAAATGGCTGCCATTTCTTGTGTCGACAAAAAAAATATCACATCCAACAGAACGTGCACAACACTGTGATATTGTCTTCAAAATTTTGTACGGATATCATTTTTAGTTTAGGAAATATGAAGCTTTTTGTGTTATTTTCCATATAACTCACTGCTGTGAAACGGTGCCAATCTTAAATAGTGTTGAACACTAATTGCACACCCACATTTATGCATTCATAATTCCACAAAAAGATGTAAAAGGTGATTCATATGTTATAATTGCACTCAAAACAAGTATTTCTACATACAATTTCTTCTATTATGATGTCAGATAAGTTATTTTCTGACAAAATTATGGCAATGTGAGCCATACTGGACCTTTCGGTCAAGATCAAAAGTGGCTCCGAGATGCATTTTGGACAGTAAAACAAATGGCAAATATTACTTCAAACATGTTCAGTTTCATTTTTCTGACAGAATAACTTATAATTTATGGGAAAAAACAAAAGTAGAGACATTATTTGCTGTTTACACAAAAAATCAGAATTCTAAAACAGTCATTAAAATCATTATTGATGGCGGCCATCTTGGGAAAATTATTGACCAAAAATAGGCAATTTCAAATGCTCATAACTTTTGAACCCTTCATCCGATTTTTACAAATGAAGGCTCAAAATTCTTTTTAGATTGAGCTCTATCTAATGGTTTAAAAACAGCAAGCATCCCCTGTAATTGAATTTTGACTGGCATCTCTAGTATAGGATGGTAAAACATGTGATCTAGTAAAGATAATATGTACCTGCATATGCTAGTCAAACATGTGATCCAGTAAAGATACAGTCTACCTGTACAGGATGGTCAAACATGTGATCTAGTAAAGATAGTATGTACCTTCATAGTCTAGTCAAACATGTGATCTAGTAAAGATTGTATTTACCTAATCTTCATAGTCTAGTCAAACATGTGAGCTAGTAATAATAGTATTTACCTGTATAGACTAGTCAAGCATGCGATCCAGTAAAGATACAGTTTACCTGTATTGGATGGACAAACATGTGATCTAGTAAAGATAGTATTTACCTTCATAGTCTAGTCAAACATGTGATCTAGTAAAGATAGTATTTACCTTCATAGTCTAGTCAAACAGGTGATCTAGTATAGATAGTATTTACCTGTACAGGCTAGTCAATTATGTGATCCAGTAAAGATAGTTTATCTGTACAGGATGGTCACACATGTGATCTAGAAAAGATAGTATTTACCTTCATAGTCCAGTCAAACATGTGATTTAATAAAGATAGTATTTACCTCTATGGGCTAGTCAAACGTGCGATCTAGTAAAGATAGAGTTTACCTTATAGGCTGGCCAAACATGTGATCTAGTAAAGATAGAGTTTGCCTGTATAGGATAGTCACACATGTGATCTAGTAAAGATAGAGTTTACCTATATAAGCTGGTCAAACATGTGATCTAGTAAAGATATATAGGGTCTAACACCGGGAGAGGTGCAATATTGTAAAATCTGTGACACCCGAGGGTAATATTTATATCGTATCGGACTAGGCTTGTCCGATACGATTTAAATCTTACTCGAGGGGGTCACAGATTTTACTATCTTTCATCTTTTACGGTGTTTGACTCACCCGTTTCTACCGTGTCAATGTTTGGTTTTTTTTTTTACTTTTTGTGTAGTTTGGCACATTAATTTGCGAACCATATCACAGGACCAAAATGCCACGTAATAAAATAAAACAAGATTTTCATTTTACAACTTTAAAGAGGTTCAAAATGATAAAGTTAACAAGCTTGTGATAAATCCTATAATAACACAATTTTGCACCTTTTACGATGTTTGCCTCTTTTCTCATCTCTTTCTATTGTGTCAATATTTGCTTACGTTGATAAAATATAGAGTGCTCTCCCTTATTAGGTAACTAGCGTAAATAAAAAATACCTCCCTTTGACAAACGTCAAATAATGTTTTACCGGCATTTATCGCTGTTGTAGTAGCATTTATAATATATATTGATAACTACATTGTATTTTATTGTGAAATACATTCAAAATACTGCCAAGACACTAAATCGACAATAAAATTCAACAATGGAAAACAATTTTGCGGGAAAAATGGCGTGTAGCTTGTCTTACCCTGGAGCCGAGGTAAGATCGAAAAATCTGTTTTACCTAAATTAACGGACTACCTTATCCAATGGGGTGAGAAAGTCTTTACATCTATGGAATATATGGGCTAGTCAAACATGTGATCTAGTAAAGAAAGAGTTTACCTGTATAGGCTGGTCAAACATGTGATGTAGTTAAGATAGTAATTACCCGTAAAGGATAGTCAAACATGTGATCTTGTAAAGATAGTATTTACCTGTATAGGATGGTCAAAGATTTGATCTAGTAAAGATAGCATTTATCTGTATAGGCTGGTCAGACATGTGATCTAGTAAAGATAGAGGTTACCTGTATATACTGGTAAAACATGTGATCTAGTAAAGATACTATTTACCTGTATAGGCTAGTCAAACCTGTGATCTATTAAAGATAGTATGTACCTTCATAAGCTAGTTAAACATGTGATCTAGTAAAGATACAGTTTTTCTCTATAGGCTGATCACATTTTAATCAGTATTTACCCCTGATGAAACACATTTTAATCAGTATTTACCTTTGATGAAACACATTTTAATCAGTATATACCCATGATGAAAAACATTTTTATCAGTATTTACAGCTGATGAAACACATGTTAATCAGTATTTACCCCTAAATAAAGACATCTGAATCAGTATTTACCCCTAATGAAACATGTTAATCAGTATTTACCCCTGATGAAACACAAGTTAATTGGTATTTACACCTGGTGAAACATAAGTTTATCAGTATTGTCCCCTGATGAAACACATGTTAATCAGTATTTAATCTTGATGAAACACATGTTAATCAGTATTTACCTCTGATGAAACACATGTTAATCAGTATTTACTCTTGATGAAACATATGTTTATCAGTATTATCTCCCCTGATAAAACACATGTTAATCAGCATTTACCACTGCTAAAACACATAATCAGTATTTACCCTTGATGAAACACATGTTAATCAGTACTTACCCCTGATGTTACAAATCTTAATCAGTATTTACCTCTGATGAAACATAGGTTTATCAGTATTGTCCCCTGATGAAACACATGTTAATCAGTATTTATTCTTGATGAAACACATGTTAATCAGTATTTACCAATGATGAAACACATGTTAGTCAGTATTTACCTCTGATGAAACACATTCTAATCAGTATTTACCCTTAATGAAACACATTTTAATCAGTATTTACCCCTGAGGAAACACATGTTAATCATTATTTACCCTTGATGAAATATATTTGATTCAGTATTTACCCATGATGAAAAACATGTTAATCAGCATTTACTCCTGATGAAACACATTATAATCAGTGTTTACCTCTTCTGAAAGACATGTTAATCAGTATTTGCCCATGATGAAACACATTGTAATCACTATTTATCCCTGATGCAACACATGTTAATCAGTATTTACCCCTGCTGAAACACATGTTAATCAACATTTACCCTTGATGAAACATTTTAATCAGTATTTATCCCTGATGTAACACATGTTAATCAGTATTTACCCCTGAAAGTTTTTACTTTTATATAAAACATATGTAATTATTTATTGGTTGTTAATTCGTGACAGAAATTACCATTTAAAGTAATTTTTATTACTTTGTGAAGTTTACGATTTGTAATTATTGTGATTGGATATTGATTTTCCTATGGTGCACATGCCTGCACAAATATAGCCCCAAAACTGCACAAAACTGCATGAAAATGGCACCAAACTTTTGTACGTCATATAAAAAGAAAGAACGCAGGTAATTGACGTCATTTCACGCCTTATTTTTTCATAGCAGACGTTATTTTTTTCTTTTAAGAAAACACAATTTTTTAAAAGCTAAGCATATTTTAAGAGCAGTGACAAATTTAGGTTAATTATTTTGTTAGGAGTTATTTTATTGTTGTTTTTTTTTTAAACATCATATTTATTAAACGAACAAAACAAACGATACTTCTTGAACAACATACTAAAATATGTATTCTAATATGACGCCGTGCTATCGTCAGTTTATATAAAACTCAACAACAACACTTTTAGCGCAAACGCGGTAATGTTGTCAATTCGGCTATTCCGTGTACCCTCCCGCGAAATGGTGTACGTTATACTGACCTACATTTACCGTAGAAAATTAAAATTCCGCGAAATATTGTTGACAATTTTGGCACGTAAACAACATGACGTCATATGAAGACTTCCAGTTTCAGAGAACATAGAGATCCTGACGTTTTTTGGCTTCGTGTACGCCTCCTTGTCGAAGTGGGATTTGTAGTATTTTCCCTTTCTTTTGAATTGATGTTCATCAATGACAACATTTAGTAATCTCAAATGGCAGAAATCATATCTAGAAATGACAGAAATCGTATCTTTGTGTTCGGGAGGGTAACGGAACAGCCAAATACATTGCTGTGTGTATAGGCTGTCGCTCGGGATTAAATTCGATTATAAAGGCCCAGCCCATGGTTAAATGAATATAACACAATGGCTGCCATGGATTATTTCTTAAATCTTAATGGCATTATATGAAAATATTATTGACAAATTTTCGACAGATGATGCATTATTTTGTCTATCCTGATACCAAAGTCAAAAGAACTTTTTGACTATTAAGAGACAAATTGTGTAAAATATGTAACTTATTTCTCAAAGATATGTTAGTCGTCTTTCAGAAAACAATTTAAAAATATTTAATTTCTTTGCAGTAACAAAATAAAAATGTACTTAAGATTGCGTACTGAAAAAAACGGCTAAACATACATTTTTGATTGCTGTAAAAACGACTACAGGCAATACAAATCCAATTGAAGCACTTCCTAACATTCGGTATATATTTGTCTTTTGAATCAATTTAATATGAAGTGTCTTTGTTACATATAAGTTTAGTAAAACGATATTTTTATGGTAACAGGAACGGACATCTATATGTCCGGTTACCAAATCAGTCTATCTTTTTTTTTAAAACAAATAACAAGTTTATTATGGCACTTTGTTGTTATAATACCCCTAATTAGTACAACAATCCCAATTAGGTTCTTCCCTGTTTTGTTAATCATCAAATGAACCAGGGGATTCAGATAATGAATTATTCATAGATTTAGATAATATTAGTTTGTATTACAATACATTTCAGATAGGTATACATGTATATGTTTGTATTTCACTACAATAAATTGTTATAATACATTCAATACCCACAGAGAGTCATGGAGAGTAGCATTATTAACTTCTTTATTTTCTAATTCAAGAGCACTTTTCTATTTTAATAGCATACATTGCATTATTTGGAAAATTTATGATACTATATCCAGGGATTTATATACAATATGAATTCTTGCTATATCATTGCATATGAAGCATACACTTAGGAATACTTTTTGTCGAATTTTATTTAAAAGAGAAAATAATTATTATATTAAAATATTGTTTCTCTCTCTATTAGCATTGTACATAATATAACTTATTAACGTACATTTTTCCATTGGTACACATGTATATACATACAAATTAGAACAAAATAAAAGAAAAAGTCATTATTGGATATAATACGGAAAATTGCCGTACGTAAACGTTTTGACATTTAATATAACCACAACAAACACATGCTTTCAATATGTTTGTTTATTTTCTCTATTTCTGTATAAAGTGCTGGATTTAAATTAATGAGTGTAAGTTCTTTTAAATACGCCATTTTGATTATGGTTATAACTTAATGAAACTATTCTCTTTTTCTAATTTTTTTTTACACCTCCCCCTTTTTTATGTTGCATAGTGCATGTTTCTAGATACAATATTGACTTATTATAATATCATATGTGCATACATTTTGTAAATACAGTTGAATGTGTAACTATTGCAGATTGACAATATAATTTGCAGCTTTCTTTGATATTGCTTCGACTTTTAAACATTTTCCCTTATTAATATATTGACATGTTTCACATTGTTTTCTAAATTCTTTTTTGAAAATCATGAAGGGATTGATGATTTTTGTTTTACCATTAGATAGATAATAAGTTTTGTGAATACTGAATATTATGATAGTAAGTAGAAAATTGATTTCATTATAACTTTCATCTGTTATCTTGTAACCAAATACTAAATGGGGTAAACTTAGAACATGCTCATCTAAGTTTAAATGTAGAAACAATTCTTTTATTTTCACCCAAAATTGTTCAAGGTATCTACATTGAATAAAAAAGTGGTTATAATCTTCGACTACATCACACACATTATATTTTTCATTATTACTTATTCTCCATATATGTAGTAATTGTTTACATGGTAGGATGTAATGCAGGAGTTTCCATTTAATCATCTTTAGTTTATTATCTTTTAAATATTTATGATTGAATTTGAACATTGCCTTAATCTTTTGTTGTGACAGTTTTCCATTTCCTATTCTGTTTTCCCACTTAAGGGTCCCTATAATATCTTCTTTTTTATCATTTTCTGTTAAAAAATTGTAGATTTCTTTGGATGACATGTCATCCAGCTTTATTTTTAGTTTTAGATCAGTTTTCACTTTTGTTTTAGTTGATCTTTCTGTTTTTAGGGATTCTAGCCAATTTTTTGGAATTGCTTTCATTACTTTTGAATATTCTGAGAACCAGTTATTATAGGAACAAAGTTTGGATAAAATAAAATTTTGTGAAATGTCACCGTTTTCATCAAGAAGATCATTAATGAATATGAAATTACTTTTTATCCAATTTTTATATATTAAACATTTTCCTTGAAATGTGATAAATTGATTTCCCCAAATAACTTGCTGTCTGATATCTTTAAAGTTCATTTTATCCTGTATATTGTTTTGGGAGTTATGCTTAGTTTTTAACCAGGTTTTTATAATTTCAAGATAAAATTCTGGCATGGTGTCTGTTAGATTTTCTATGGATTTACATTCATTGAAGGTAAAATTGAATAATAAAAAGTTTTCGCCAAACATATTGAAGTAGTAACGTGGGATTATAGTCCAATTAGGCTCTTGTGCATTAGAACTGCGACAAACACTGATTCTCTTTACCCAGTTTACTTGTATTGCTTGTATAAATTTGTTAATATCTATCATTTTAAGTCCCCCTTGATCATATTCTTAACACAGTACAGTTCTTTTAACTTTTTCTCCCTTACCATTCCAAATGAAGTTATATATTAATTTTTTAAATTGATTGATATGCTGTTTTTCTATTGTCATCACAGATACTAAGTATGTAATGTTTGGTAAAATTATAGTTTTTGCAACAGAAATCCGTCCAATCATAGTTAGCTGTCTTTTTGTCCAATTTTTAACTATAGATTCTGATTATTTATATATATGTTCGAAGTTGAGATGGTTGCATCTTTTTTTATCATGCCCAAAGTATACTCCTAAGCATTTAACAATGTCAGTTGACCAGTTTATATTTTCATATTTGTCTTTACAATGTTTGAGTTTTCCCAACCATTTACCTTCGGTTTTATTCCGATTTAGTTTAAGTCCAGATAGTTCCCCAAAGATTTCTATAATGTTTAAAGCTTTTGATATTTCTTGCTTTGAGTTAACAAAAATAGTAGTATCATCAGCTAATTATGTTAATTTTATACTGTGAGTTTTCCCATCAAGCTTTATTTGTATGCCTTTAAGGTTATGGTCTTGTCGTATTCTGCAAGCCAGAATTTCGACCGCTTTGACGAAAATTAAGGCGCTTACTGGACATCACTGTCTTATGCCACGTAAAATAGAGAATGGCGAGGATATCCACCCATTATTGACTATACAGCCTTTAATATTTGTATATAGAGTTCTAATCCATTTTATCATAGATTCTTGAATCCCAAATTTGTTTAATGCTTCATACATGAAATCCCTTTCTAAGGAGTCAAATGCTTTAGAAAAATCTAGGAAAAGCACTGCACCTTCTATGTTATATTTATCAGTATGATCTATAATATCTTGAATTTGCCTTATATTGAATCCAATATATCTATTTTTTATATACCCATTTTGGTCGCTATGGATTATTTTTTTGTTGTAACGTTTTCAAGTCTAGCTTTCAAATAATTCTAACTCTTTGAGTGTAATATATATTTTTTGTGTGAAAACTTTTGGTAGATCAGTTTAAGCGAAATAGAGTTTAGGTTTAATGGAGATGTCGTTTGATTGATATTTTGTCTCTAAAGACTAGAGTATTTTGTTAGATTTAATTATTTTTATACTTGCTGGTTAAATAATTAAAATTCCAATAGTTAGGATTTCTGCATACATATGTCTCAGGCTTTGGGAAATCCAGTGTAGGATTATAAATAATTAAACTTCCAATTAGTTAGGAATTCTGCATGCATATTTCTCATGCTTTGGGAAATCCAGTGTAGGATTTAAGTTATAGTGAAAGACATATCAAACAATAATTGTTAATAGTGTTTAACCACTAAACATAAGACATACATTATTATTTTGTTAGTAGTTAGTAGTACATTAATATACATGTTATAGTCAACTGTTTAAAAAATTCAAGGACATATTCTAATTAATGACACTTTCATATTGTTTAATTATTAAACACATACCAAAAATTTACACATAAAATTATCCACCAGTTGAGGATATAAGAACTTACTTACACGATTTCAATTTGAAATAACTTTATCCAATAACAATTATTGGCATAAATAGACAAATAAATTAATAATTACTGCTGTAATTAGTTTTAATGCATTTTATCCACATATCCTGTAAAAGCTCAGGATCCGGATATATTCAATTGTTTTCATTTTATCTGTGACACTGAGAATAAGATGAGAAAATAAATAATATATTTAAATCATATCGTATTCCATCAATTTTGCCATGTTTTCCCTTATATTTTTCTTTCACCTTAGTGAAGCTTAAATGACCCGGTACTAAAAAGTTAGTACTGTATTCGAGACATAGTATTGCTTTACCGGTACATACTAGTGACACATAGAATCACTTTGTCAATATTTTTATATCAGTTATATCTTGGTATATTTGAGGATTCCATCAATGGATAGAATAAAACTTGTGGTTTATTTCTCTAGCTAGCCCGCTACATAATTGTTGGCATCCTCGGCGGGATCCATTTAAAGATATCAGTTGATTTCTAATTGGGTCCAGTGATACGAATATATTCATAGAAGTAAAAGTTAGCAGATGTTAAGATGGTGAAAAGAAAAACCAGTAGTTCCCATAAAATGGAGAACACAACTGCTACGGAAGAGAGTGACATGTATGAAACTGGTCTGACTGAAGTGTCTGATACTGAAAATCTTGAACCGACAACCAGTAGACTAATTAACCAAGATATAGAATCAAATGATGAGATGAATGATACTTTGATACTTCGACCACAACTTAGATACAGAACCTTAGGGAGCAGTACTAGACACGTTTGTTCTTCCAAGAGACCAAGAACCCCTAGATATAGACGGCCATCAGTTATAGCGGAAGTTCAGGTTGAACCTCCAGCTGACCAAGCACAAAGCGATAAGGAAAGTCTGTATGGACTAATGAAATCTGCCTTTCAGGAGATGACGACCCAAGTAGTGGTCGCTATTCAAACAGCTTTTAGGGGAATGAAAGGACATACCCCGGAAAAAGAGAGAATGGGTACACCCCAGAACAAAGAGAAAATGTTAAGCCAAGCCAAGATATTAAAAGGGCAAAGAGGCGAGAGCTATAGCTATAATGAATCATGTTCCCCTTCATCTGAAGATAGCACCGAGGAATCAGATTTAGAAAGTCTAGAAACTAGTCAAATAGTAAGACAAAGGAAAAGCAACCATACTGCCAAGGCTAAATTACCAGCTTTTATTGGGAAAGAGAAGTGGGAAGTATGGATATATAGATTTGAAGCAGTAGCACGCTTACAACTTGAAACAATAAAAGTAAACTGCAAGAATTATTGCCCAGACTTCAGGGAGTAGCTGGAGATTTTGACCAAATGTCAGAAAACACCCTGAATAGCTTCTCCAAGCTAGTAAGCGAGCTTAAAAATAGATTTGGGGTGATAGAGAACAAGAAGACATACAGGATCCAATTTAATAGAAGAAATCAGAAGACAGGAGAGACTATTGAAATGTATGCTGCTGAACTAAAACGTATTTATGAAAAGACATACACAAATAGAGATGCCAGAATTAGACAAGAGAACCTTTTACAGAGATTGTTAATGAGAATAGGAAATGATAAAGCAAGAATACATTCTGCGTTAAATAAAGACCCTAAAACGATAGAAGAAGCTGCACAGGAAGTAATAACATATATGGAAAAGACCAAATACCCCCAACATGATGATGAGCAATATTTTAATAAAAGACGTTTTGTAAGACAAGTAAGGAGAACTGAGAAAAACACTTCAGACTGGAAGACAGGAAAATTAAACGGAAAAAGACCTCCGACAACACAAAAGGAACAGAAAGCAGATTATGGTGCAAGTACATGCTATCGCTCGTGGTAAAATATTTGGGATAAGGGGCCAACCTGTGGTAAAATAAATATATGTTATTTCTATTCTAATAGGACAAATACGGTATCTATTTTTATATAACAGCCAAAGTAAATTATGACGTTGCCGATCAGCTGATATACCAATATACGCATATTTTACCACAGGTTTGGACCCAAAGCGTTTGAAGGACGTCATATTAGAATCGAAAATAACCAAACAATCACTCAAGAAAAGAGGAGCATTTGCCAAAAAAAATGCATAAAATTGGATGAAGTTTAAATTTTGGTATTTTGCACTTGTAGGGTATTTTCAGGTGATTTAATCCGGGAAACCATCAGAGATAGAAGATATCGATAAATATACTACCAGATCTTGGCACAGTCAATTTAGAGAAAATAAATATGCATCAAATTGGATGAAAAATACAAATTCTACATACTTTCCAGATGCGTGAAATTACAGAATTGTTTTAAATGGTTCTTTGGTTTCGGATTGGACTAAGTTGCTATTGCTGTTGTTGGCAAAATGATGCTCTTATAATAAACCAAACTGTCTTATTGCAGCCTCCATCATGGTCGACAACAACATCGCAAACATGTCTGAATTGACTACTTAATAAGACTCCGTAAACTCATTGTTTTAACAGACATCACATACCATCATAGTGATTTGTCATTCTTGATATATATTTGTTTAACAAAATTTCACCTTAATTGAATATACTACGCAATTGCTCGGCAATAGTTGGGTTGTATATTTAAGTAGATAATGACTTACCTATTTCATTTGTATTGCTAGGCATGCCCATACTGTACACTTTGTCCATATATTTCTATAATTATAAAGTAATTCTTGTCATCAATTCACCAAACTTGTACAAAACTAAAATACGAGATTTAACAATTTTAATGAAATATCAATAATGTTGTCATGGTAAAGAAACTTAATTGTAGTTGTATATTTTTTGTATTGTATTGTGTTGTGTTCTGATGTAAGCATTCACCCCCTTTTTGGTGAGAGGGGAGAGGGGGTGGACATTGTGCATCAATAAAGATATTGCATAAAACTCTATATTTTCTGTTTCTGGAATAAAATGATGAGTCACTTGAAGAGTTTAATATTTGATTGTCTTAGTTTTACTGAGGGTTTAATTACATCACCTTGCTGCCCAGTGAAGAGGTGTCCTGCCCTAAACCAATAAATATAAAACAATATTTAAGCACAAACAATTTCTAAGTAAATAACAGACATTTTGTCATTAAATCTTCAGAAACAAGACAACTTTATATTAAAATTAAAAAAGTATTTCATAAACAATTCAGTTGTCATGGTTACATTAAAAATATTTTTCGTCAGAAATTTTTATAAAATTAACATTATCTGATTCAGTTCAATCGCACGATTATACCAAGATGCAACACGACACATCTGATATTTCATTTTCTATGTTTAAGATGACATTGAACTTGAAGGGATCTGTTTATTAAGAATTCAGTTTTACTGTCAAATTTTGAAGAAAAAAACATTTTTCGTCCGAAATGTTGATAAAATTAACATTTTTTTATTAAGTGAGAGAGAGAGAGAGAGAGAGAGAGAGAGAGATTAATCGTTGGTGTTTAATGCCACTTTCATCATTATTTCAGCTATATCATGGCGACCACTTTTAGTGGTGGAAGAAACCGGAGTACTCACAGNAGAGAGAGAGAGAGAGAGAGAGAGATTAATTGTTGGCGTTTAATGGCACTTTCATCATTACTTCAGCTATATCATGGCGACCACTTTTAGTGGTGGAAGAAACCGGAGTACTCACAGAGATCCGTCCACCATGGGCAAGCAACTGGTAAACTTTATCACATGCGGTTGGGAGTCGCGTGCACCTTTTTTTACAAAACCGGGCGCGAACCCACGTCGCATTGGTGATAGGCTTGTATGAGTTGTTTGATAATCCAACTACATTACTCATTGAACCACCCGGGACCTAGGGTGAGATAGAGAGGAACTACAAGCCAAATGCATGCGAGAGGTGCCAGTCTGCCTCATGAAGACGTGGTGCAAAGAAACACTAACTGAATATCGTCTGTGTGGGTTGGCATTCACTATAGTGATACTGTCGGGCATGTAATTCCAGAATCTATTCTCAAAAGAGTGGCAATAGGAACATCCATCTTGCATTCACCGACCAAGTACTGCCATTTGCAATTATTCATTAAAATATTATTTTAAAAATCAATCAGATGTGTTATGTTTTATATACAGTTAAAGACCGGTTGTGAGAGAAGTAGCAAGTTTATTGTCCCCCGAAACACAAACTATTTCCTGACGCGAAGCTACATTGTGAAATAACCGGTTTTTAACTGTTTTATTATACTTTAACAATTGAAGAACAACAATAAAAGTTTTTTTCTCTGTGATATGATTATTTCAAGGTTATTACACTCATACTGGTGAAGAACAGCAAAATAAGGCATATTACCTCAATATTGTGTTTATACATTTAGTGTCACTTCAGATTTTTATCCCTTAGCACTAATTAAAAAATAATGAAATAAACAACAAATATATGTTTTACAAGTAATATTAAACAAATTCAAGTCTTTTAGGTGAAATTAAAGGATTTAAAAAAAACGGGAAATATGAACGTGCAAAATTGCAGATAGGGAAATAGTCTCAGTGAAATAGTTCACTTCCGGGGAAATAGTCTTTTAGGGGAAATTAGCAAATCTATGACTGTTAATTTATATGGTAAAAATACTGTAAAAGTATAATAATTTACCATATAAGCCTTGACAGCGTTGTCCTTATTTACGATAGTAACTAGTATATAAAGTGTCTCAATAATATAGAAATCGATAAAAAAAAAATATTTTGGGCCGTTATGTCGCAATTTTCACGGGGGCCTCAATCGGCGGCACCCCAATCTCGTTCAGATTAGGATTCCGAAGAAAATTCTGTCTGTATCTTCATCCTAATCTCGTGTCAAGGACTATCAAGATGTCGATGTCATATCATATTTTAATATAATTAAAAAATCCCATATACACGGCTTGAACATTTTTTATGTTGTTATAAGTATTTTTATTAAAACCAATCAACAGTCTATAAAGGACATGCTTGCATATATACAATAAATATTTGACATAGACCTTTAATCTAGAAACGGGCTGTATCAAAATATGTGACTATTTTGATCATGTGATGTAGTTCATAAGTTCAGTAAAATGGCAGACAGTTAAGTGAATGCTGGACTATTTTATCTGATAGACGCTGTAAAGGGTAAGAAAATATCAATATTTTTGCAGATTTGAACTAGAATATATATGTCTATATATGAAATCTTACATCTTACATCTGACATAATCCGTCCATGCCAAAATATCAATAGGAATGCAGTGGGGGTCAAATTTTAAATTTTCAGAATTCCTTAAGCTTTGATAGGCCTTGGAATGAGATTAGGATGAATATACAGACATACTTTTCTTCGGAACCCTAATCTCAATGAGATTAGCGGCACCCATATCCCTGCCTCATCTGTTTTAAGTCCCTAGTTACGACCCTGTCTTTTGGTGTCTATTCATTAAATATACATTGTAATTTCGTATTGAGTGGCCGTCATGGTCGTGACCATATGGTAGTTGGATTTACAACCACCTGTGTAATCAGTGCCTATCACCACTAGCGTTGTGAGTTTAAATCCAACTCATGGTGTGTGTACGTGATACCACATTATGTGATAAAGTTTGTCAGTGACTCGTGACACAGGTCGGTGGTTTTCTCCAGGTACTCCTGTTTCCTCCACCAATAAAACTGGCTGTCACGATATGGCTAAAATAATTTTGAAAGTGGCGTTAAACACTCTAGCTGCGGAACCGTAGCCCTTATGGTGCTTGGCCAGTTTTCTGATATTTGCGGCTTGCCAAGGCCATAAGGGCTACGGTTCCGCAGCTATAAACACCCCAACCCATAACAATAACCTTATTTACGCTCGAACGTCTTATGACGCTATGATTAGCCTATACACTCGCTTCTCAAGTCGCACCTAGGACTGCTCATAATTATTACAAACCTGCAAATATTTTTAATGCAGTCTATCCTGAAATCTGAGAATGCCACGTGTATCATTAACAACGTGTAAACAATCCATTACCTTCAGTGCATTGCTTCACCGGAAGAAAACAATTGCTGGCTAACACTTGGGACATGCTAAAACAACATCCTCAAATCCCTATAGTAACACGTCATTATTTGGTTCTACAAACTTAGAAACCACCATCAAAGTCTGATTAGTTTAACAATTTCAAAAGTGTAAGATCAAATATGTTATTATTATTTGAAATCTCAGCATATGATGCAAATTTTTTTATATACAAATTCAAGATAGCTATCACAACCGACTTTGATTTGACCCCCTTTAACTTGGAAACCATGAAAGCTAAGTCAAATCTGATTAAAAAGTAAAGGTAAGAGATTTGACAAGGAGCTTGAAGAAAAAGTCCTTTAAAAAGGAAACTTAAAATAAACATTTTGAAGGTTGAACCCATTTTTACACATTATATATTTAAAACGGAATAAAGGGAAAATAAATTTGTTGAAACAAGAAATTTTGAAAAGGAATTCATTGAAAAAACTGCAGACAAATTGGACTTCAAATAATAAAGTTATCTTTTTGAGTGTTTAATTATCCCTTTGGCATTCTTTGGCCATTTTTATATCGGAAGCTACAAGTGTTAGTTCAAATTTGTTTGATAAAACGCAACCAGAAAATTGTTTAATGAGTTTAAAGGAAAAAATAACATTATCAAGACATGCAATTTTGAGTATTGGATCAATTCTGATTATGTCATAGAAAGAATAGGAGCCATATAAACTCTGTTAGATACTGCATAAAGGGAATCGTATAAAATGAACAGAAAGAAAAAAATCACCAGCATCAGTTAAATAATAAATACTGCATATATACACAAAACAAGATTGAATTTAACAAAAACAAAGCAAAGTAGCTATTATTTACATCTTTTTCTTGAAAGTATCTAATTAATTAATGTCAGCGCCCTAACATTTTAGTCTCGCGAGCAGACTACTCGCGAGACCGACGCGAGAAATAGTGCATCAGTATGTGGTCTACCAGGGTGGTCTACCATAAAGAGGACTAACGTCCTCTATTACAGAAACATTTTGTTGCTTACAATATATTTAAAGAATTATCCTTACATATTGAATTTATAGTTTTAATATGAGTAGGCCTGGCCTATAGAGAAGACGTTAGTATTTGAAATTAAGTGATAATAAAAATACCTTTATATACCTAATATGTTTATCATTAAACTGTAAACAATGTCATGTGGAATCTAGAATACCCTTTACACTGTGTTAGTTATTATTTAATATGGGAGCGAAGCTTCCAGGAGCGGAGATCGGTAGGCAAACAGGGGTTAGGGTCCACTACGAAGTTATGCGAGCGCCAATGGCGTGAGAGTTCGTACTAAAACTGTTCGTGCCATGGGTGAGGGTCTATTCTTAACAGTTAATTCTATACTATCAAAGAGGAAGGTCGCTAGGCAATGAGGAAGGTCGCTAGGCAAAGAGGAAGGTAGATTGACGCCACCCAGCTTGCCTATGACGTCACTGAGAAGTTTGAAAATACCATATATCGATAGATAAATGAAAAAGCTCAAAGTTACGAAAAAGTTACGAAAGGGTACCAAATGGATACGAAGTTATGAAGTTACAAAACCATCTGGGTACGAAGTTACGAGATAGTAACGCCACCTAGCGGGGTACAATATAAACACATCTGGGTTTAATTGGCGCTCCAAAATCCTTAAGTCTCGTGATTAGTATAGACGCGAGACCGACTCGAGAAATAGAGCATCAGTATGTAGGCTACTTGGGGGTCTACTGGGGTGGTCGACAGTAATGAGGACTAAACGTCCTCTAATAACATTCTTTTGATACAAAATTATTCTAATATTTTGCTTTCAGATCACCATGTTCAAATCGCCAGATATTAGCTCGAATATAATTATCATTGATTGTCATATAAACGCTTATTCTTCGATCGCATTACTCAAATATGATATCTCAAAATGTTGGCATAAGTTGGAGACTTCCATATTACCATGTTGACTGTTACTTTGTGTGTATATAAGATCAAAGTGTACTTAACGAATATCTGTTGTTGTCGGCGTCAGATTCATAATAGACACAGATAAATATCCAAATACAATACTGCCATTTCTATTGTAATGCAAGATTTTTTATATTTGATACTTAACCCCACTTTCAGCAACATTTCAGCTATATCATGGCGATGAGTTTTAGTGGTGGAAGAAGCCGGATTACACAGAGAGAACAACCGGCCATGGGCAAGCAACTGGTAAACTTTATCACTTGCGGTTGCGAGTCGAGTGCACCCCTTTTTATTTTAAACAAAGCCGGGCGCGAACCCACGCTGTATTGGTGATAGGCTTGTATGAGTTTTTAAGTAATCCAACTACCTAACTTATTGAGCCACCCGGCCCTTTACTTATATTGAATATTTTGTAAACAATAGATGGTTGGTTTAGGTTTATGGCGTTTAACGCCACTTTTAATAATATTTCAGTAATATCGTGGCGGTCAGTTTTATTGGTGGAGGAAACCGGGGTAGCCACTGACATGTCGTAAGTCACTGACAAACTTTTTCACTTTATACATTTCGCAAAAAAAATCGTGACATCATATGCGCATATTCAGCATAGTGCGTAAACGCTTTTTTTTTGTCACAACATCCATGAGATGTACGCTTCAATTACAGGTAAAATTTAGCAAGAGTGTATATTAAAGGTATACCATGTCTTTATTTTATATCATATTGTAGTAATTAACATGTTGGATTTTAAGAATTCAACATGGCAGCTCATTAACACTAGAATCATTAATTACAACACGTTTGTTGATTTGACGGCACACATTAGCCAATGAAAGAACGTGTTATATAGTATTTGATTTTTTCTTTTAGAAATGTTGGACAATTATCTTTAACTTTTCTCATTTGATTTCAGAAACATTACAATGCTGCAGAAGATGGGGATGTAGATTTGGCTCAGGATTGTCTTCAGAAAGGTTCTAATGTCAACTATAAAGGTGCCTTTGTAAGTATTATATAGTATAGAGCACAGATTCTGATGTCATTAAAATAAATATCATGTGTATGTAAATACATAGTACGCCGGTTAAAGTCAAACACACCTCACAAATAGTGGGTATGAGACTACCACATTATCTTAACAAAGTAACTTAATTAAGAGTAAAAACATAAACAGTGTTACGGTGAAAGTACAAACCTAAATATAAGACAGTTTGGAAATGATAAAAACTCTCTCTTTTTTGTCTTTGATTCTCTTTCCAGCTTGGATTGTGGATCCGCGAGTTACAAACATTACATCCTTAGGGCATAAACAAAAAGGCCTAAATCTTTTGTTGTTATTTAAATTTTTACCAGTGCCTGGTCCTTATCTAGTTGGTAAATTTCATCATTGTATTCTCTCATTATTTTCATATTCTTTATAAATTAGTGTACTTATATATTTTAACAATACATAGTTCAATATTATGATTTTTACGTCACGATAGCTAGTTGGTAGATTTTATCATTACATTTTCTCACTGTTTTCATATTCTTTATAAATTAGTGTACATATATACTTGAATAATATTAAGTATAAAGTTCAAGATTATGATTTTAAAGTCACGATAGCTGATGGTCATGTGACTATTTTTCAAATCAGGTTACAGACGCTGAAGAAACTTGTCGGTCAAGCGAAATATCCATCAATTTGATTATAATCAGTCTTTTTGTAGACTTATAGTTATTTTTTGTTATATTTCAACATCTATTTTTATGTTGTTGTGCTACATTTTAGACGTGTTTCTTTTTGTTTTTATATATATATATATATGATTAGGGTAGGTAGTATAATTATGTAATTAAGCAAATGATATTAAAGAATATAATTTGAAAATTAGAGAAAATGCTGCAAATAAAAATTATTTTTGAATATCAGACTTCGTCGTTAATTTAAAATTATGCTTATTTTTTTCAATATTGGCATAGGTTGAATGAACCGTCAAATGACAGCTAATGTATTAACCCGAATAATCCAGTCGTTATATTACGCTCCCGCTGGTCGATAGTGCCGATATATGGCACAGTATCATTCGAATTACTAATGTATATGAGGTTCAAGGACGTTGACCAAATTAAAGTCGCAATCTCTGAAACACTTTAATGAACGAAATTATCAATATTTGAAATATAAGACCAAGATCCACTCCGGACCGGACACGTAAAAATTGTCGGATATCAATTTGGCGCCAAATTTAAACTTGTCTTTTGTGCAAAATACGATAGAGGACTTGATTTAGGGAAATATTGAAAAGGACAAATATTACAAGCTTTTTCCTGATTAAGACAAATGGTTGAAAGACCCACTAAAATTTGTATTTCTCTGTGAATTTAAATAAAATACTTTGCTTTATTTATATAAAAAAAAATTCTACAAAATATTTACTTCAAGTCAAACTTACTTTAACAAACAATATTCAGAAAAATATATATACAGATATTTTGCGTTACTAAAACGAGAAATGGAAAATTGATAGCCCTTGGTTGAAAGCAACCATCGCAGGAAAGGCTTTATATGTTTTCGGTCTTGTGAAATTCTGTTCGGTCTGGTGAGAAGGGAGTCTTTACCAGACAGACTTTGGTAATCTCTGCATAATGTTGATTTGAAATGCGTTTTTACTTGGACGGATATTAATTAATATAAATTAATGTGAAAGAACGAATAAAAGATCACCATTATATATCCACGCAGTATATATTCTTAACATAGAGGGGTTATGGTTACATTTTGTCAGGTATAGATCAGCTAACGCATTTGTTAATAAAGTACTATTCATACATTCTGTAATGGGCTCAGATATAATTGTACAAGAATATTGTAAGCTGTTCATTTTTCCTACACAAAACGTTTTTTTTTCATTTTCATTAATATCTCGTCGTGGTGGTAATTAATGAAATTAATACATCGCTTTAACAGAGCACCTGAATATGGGTACATATAAACTCAGAATTATTGCTCTAGAATTAACAAAAACATTTTGATACCTGTTCACCAACATTGTATTCTCGTGTAGCAGTCGGTAACATGACTTTACTCATATAATCTGTTTCGTTCGTTACATAATGAGTGCTTGAGGTCTGCTCTTGTGGCCACTCCACATCTTCCACCGGGCCTATAGATATAGTCCTCCTATTGGTGACCAGATCAGAGACTGAAGTCTGCTCTTGTGGCCCCACAACATCTGTATCTACCGAGCTTGCAGACATAATTGTGCCACTCACTACATTATCAGTGATTGAAGTCCACTCTTGTTGCCTCACAACATCATCTGCCAAACGTAAAGGCATAGTCGTCCTATCACTGTCTAATGGAGTATCCTCTTCAATAATGGTCTGTTTATTTCCACTAGATATCCATTGAGTTGTTGAACTTCGATCATGGATCTTCTTATTACATGTTCGTTTATGAGAGAAAAACAATGCAACACTATGTAATTCTTTCAGACATCTTGCGCATTTAAATACATCGTCATCGTCATCTTCGTAACCTTAAGTGTGAAAATATCTTATTTACAGACCAGAATTACATGTTATCATACAACATCAAATATTTATGTAAGTTATATTAAAATACAGTCAAACCTGTATATAAAGGCCACTCAGGGGAGCCTTAAAATGTGTCCTTTATGAACAGTTTCCCTTTCTATGCAGGTTAAAAGTATATGCACTATTCATTTATGGAGAAACTGATACTGCCCTTTATAGACAGTAATTTGCAATATGAGATAGGACTAACTGTATACATAATCGACGAGATTAGCATGTCACAAAGTTAGAAATTTGCTTTATGATTTGAAAATTTGAAAAGAGCCATCATAATTGTTGGTCGTGTATTTTGGGTTTTAAATTAATATTGAAAACAATTAATTATCATAAAATATCAGAGTATCATAAACATAAGTATTCAATATCCTCCCTTATTGAGACCCAAACTGTTTTACTCCACATTCTGTCTCCTCTGTGATACATTGGTACATATGTATATATTGATGTAACGTTACATATAGAACCCATGAACAACAATTAATGTCAATATACCATACCAACTGATAAAATGAAGAAAAGGATTTAATAGATACTATTTTTCAGAGGAACATAATAAAAGCTCAAATTAATTAATTTATCACTCTCAGTTTACCTTCAGGTCAATGAGATTATTATTCGCTTTTACTTCTCCAAAGCTTCAGTTGCTCACAAATAAGGTATAGGACAATTTACCGTCCACGACCTCAATAACATCGATAACAAAGTATAAGACAACTAACCTACTAAGTACTCTATAACATCGATAACAAGGTATAGGACAACTAACTTTCCAAGTCCTCTATAACATCGATAGCAAGTTGTAGGACAACTAACCTTCCAGTTCCTCTATAACATCGATAACAAGGCGTAGGAGAACTAACCTTCCAAGTCCACTATAACATCGATAACAAAGTACAGCACAACTAACCTTCCAGGTCCTCTATAACAACGATAGCAAAGTATAGGACAACAATCCTTCCAAGTCCTCCATAACATCGATAACAAAGTATAGGACAACAATCCTTCCAAGTTATCTATAACATCAATAACAAAGTATAAGATAACAATCCTTCCAAGTCCTCTATAACATCGATAACAAAGTACAAATTACAACTATCCTTCCAAGTCCTCTATAACCTCGATAACAAGGTATAGGAAAACTAACCTTCCAAGTCCTCTATAACATCGATAACAAAGTAAAGGACAACGATCCTTCCAAGTTATCTATAACACCGATAACAAAGTATAGGACAACAATCCTTCCAAGTCCTCTATAACATCGATAAGAAAGAATAGCTCAACTATCCTACCAAGTCCTCTATAACATCGATAACAAAGCATAGGACAAATAACCTTCCAAGTCCTCTTTAACATCGATAACAAAGTAAAGGACAATCCTTCCAAGTTATCTATAACATCGATAACAAACTATAGGACAACAATCCTTCCAAGTCCTCTATAACATCGATAAGAAAGAATAGCTCAACTATCCTACCAAGTCCTCTATAACATCGATAACAAAGCATAGGACAAATAACCTTCCAAGTCCTCTATAACATCGATAACAAAGTAAAGGACAATCCTTCCAAGTTATCTATAACATCGATAACAAACTATAGGACAACAATACGTCCAAGTCCTCTATAATATCGATAACAAAGAATAGCACAACTATCATTCCAAGTCCTCTATAACATCGATAACAAAGTATAAGAAAACTAATCTTACAAGTCCTCTATAACACAGATAACAAAGCATAGGACGACTAACATTCCAAGTCCTCAATAACATCGAAAACAAAGTACAGGTCAACAATCCTTCCAAGACCTCTATAACATCGATAACAAAGTATGGCACAGCTATCCTTCCAAGACCTCTAAAACATCGATAACAAAGTATAGGACAACTATCCTTCCAAGTCCTCTATAACATAGATAACAAAGTATTGGACATCAATCCTTCCAAGTCCTCTATAACATCGATAACAAAGTATAAGACAACAAACCCTCCGAGGCATCTAAAACAACGATAACAAGGTGTAGTAAAACTATCCTTACAAGTCCTCTATAACATCGATAAGAAAGTATAAGACAACAAACCCTCCGAGTTATCTAAAAGATCGACAACAAGGTATAGAACAACTATCTTTCCAAGTCCTCTATAAAATCGATAACAAAGTATAGGACAACTAACCCTCCGGGTCCGCTATACCATCGATAACAAAGTATAGGACAACACTCCGTCCAAGTTCTCTATGAATCGATAACAATGTATAAGACAACTAACCTTCCAAGTCCTCTATAACATCGATAACAAAGTATAAGACAACTAACCTTCCAGGTCTTCTATAACATCGATAGCAAAATATAGGACAACTAACCTTCCGAGTCCTCAATAACATAGATAACAAAGTATAGGACAACTAACCCTCCGGGTCAGCTATACCATCGATAACTAATCATAGGACAACTATCCGTCCAAGTTCTCTATAAATCGATAACAATGTATAAGACAACTAACATTCCAAGTCCTCTATAACATCGATAACAAAGTATAGGACAACTGACCTTCCAGGTCTTCTATAACATCGATAACAAAGTATAGGTCAACATTCCTTCCAAGACCTCTATAAGATCGATAATAATGCATACCACAACTACCCTTCTTGTCCTCTATATCATCAATTACAATGTATAGCACAACAATCCCTCCAAATCCTCAATAACATAGATAACAAATAGGAAAACTAACCTTTAAAGTTCTATATAACATCGATAACAAAGTATAGGTCAACAATCCTTCCAAGTCCTATATAACATCGATAACAAAGTATAGGCCAACCAACTCTCCAAGTCCTCTATAACATAGATAACAAATTATAGGACTATAATCCTTATAAGTCATCTATAACATCGATAACAAAGTATAAGACAACTAACCCTCCAAGTCCTCTATAACATCGATAACAAAGTATAGGACAACTATTCTTCGAAGTCCTCAATAATATCGATAACTAAATATAACACAACTAACCTATAGCATCAATAACCAGGCATAGGACAACTAACCTTCCAAGTCCTCTATAACATCAATAACAAAGTATAGGACAACTTTCCTTCCAAGTTCTCTCTAAAATCGATTGCAAGGTATAGGACAACTAATCTTCCAAGTCCTCTATTACATAGATAACAAGGTATAGGACAACTAACCTTCCAAGAAGTCCTCTATGTTTCCGCTGGATATCCGTTGAGTTGTTGATCTTCGATTTCTGATCTTATTACATTTTCGTTTATGAGAGCAAAAAACTGGAGCTTTATGGAATTCTTTCAGACATCTTCCGCATTTAAATACATCGTCTTCGTCATCTTCATAACCTTAAGTGTGAAAATATCTTATTTAAAGAGAAGAATTCCATCTTATCATAAAACATCAAATATTTTTGTATGTTATATTAAAACCTTTATATAAAGGCCACTCAGGGGGCCTTAAAATGTGTCCTTTATCAACAGCTTCCCTTTCTATACAGGTTAAGATTATATACACTATTCATTAATGGAGAAACTGCTACTGCCCTTTATAGACAGTAATTTGCAATTTGAGATAGGACTGACTGTATACATAATTGACGAGTTTTGCATGTTACAAAGTTGGAAACCTGCTTGATGATTTGAAAATTTGAAAAGAGCGATCATAATTGCTGGTCGTGTATTTTGGGGTTTTGAAATAATATTGAAAACAAATAATTATCAGAAAATATCAGACTATCATAACAATCAGTATTCAATATTCCACCTTACTTTAATGAGACCAAAATTGTTTTCTCCGCCTTCTCTATCCTATGTGATACATTGGTATATACCATACCAACTGATAAAATGGGGAAAAGAAGGATTTAATCGATACTATTTTCACAGGAACATAATAAAAGCTCAAATTGATTAACTTATCACTTTCAGTATACTTTCAGGTCAATGAGATTATTATTTGCTTTTATTTCTACAAAGCTTCAGTTACTCATAAATTTGTTATAGAACAACTTACCGTCCACGTCCTCAATAGCATCGATAACAAAGTATAAGACAAACAACCTTACACGTCCTCTATAACATAGAAAACAAAGTATAGGACAACTAACCTTCCAAATCCACTATAACATAGATTACAAAGTAAAGGACAACTAAACTTACAAGTCCACTATAACATAGACAACAAGGTATAGCATAACTAACCCTCCAAGTCCTCTATAACATAGATAGCAAAGAAAAGGACAAATAACCTTACAAGTCCACTATAACATAGATGACAAGGTATATGACAACTAACCCTCCAAGTCCTCTATAACATAGATAACAAAGTAAGGGACAAATAACCTTACAAGTCCACTATAACATAGACAACAAGATATAGGACAACTAACCCTCCAAGTCCTCTATAACATAGATAGCAAAGAAAAGGACAAATAACCTTACAAGTCCACTATAACATAGATGACAAGGTATAGGACAACTAACCCTCCAAGTCCTCTATAACATAGATAGCAAAGAAAAGGACAAATAACCTTACAAGTCCACTATAACATAGATAACAAGATATAGGACAACTAACCTTACAAGTCCTCTATAACATAGATAACAAAGTAAAGAACAAATAACCTTACAAGTCCACTATAACATAGATAACAAAGTAAACAACAAATAACCTTACAAGTCAAATTTAACATAGATAACAAGGTATAGGACAACTAACCCTCCAAGTCGTCTATAACATAGATAACAAAGTAAGGAACAAATAACCTTACACGTGCACTATAACATAGATATATATTTTCAGGTCAATGAGATTATTATTTGTTTTTCTTTTACCTAGCTTCAGTTGCTAGCAAACAAGGTATAGGACAACTAGCCGTCCACGTCCTTAATAGCACCGATAACAAAGAATAGGATAACCAACATTCCAAGTCTTCTTTAAAATAGATAACAAAGTAAAGGACAACTAACCTTCCAAGTCCTCTATAACATCCATAGCAAAGTATAGGACATATAACCCTCCAGGTCAATATAACATAGATAACAAGGTATAGGACAACTAACCCGCCAAGTCCTCTATAACATAGATAACAAAGTAAAGGACAACTAACCTTGCAAGTCAACTATAACATCGATAAAAAGTAAAGGACAGCTAACTCTCCAAGTCCTCTATAACATCCATAACAAAGCATAGGACATATAACCCTCCAGGTCAATATAACATAGATAACAAGGTATAGGGCAACTAACCCTCCAAGTCCACTATGACATAGATAACAAAGTATAGGGCAACTAACCGTCCAAGTTCACTATAACATAGATAACAAAGTATAGGGCAACTAACCCTCCAAGTCCTCTATAATATAGATAGCAAAGTAAGGGACAAATAACATTACAAGTTCTTTATAGCATAAATAACAAAGTAAAGGATAACTAACCTTACAAGGTCAGTATAACATAGACAACAAGGTATAGGACAACTAACCCCCCATGTCCTCTATAACATAGATAATAAAGTAAAGGACAACTAACCTTGCAAGTCCACTATAACATAGATAACAGGGTATAGGACAACTAACCCTCTAAGTCCTCTATAACATAGATAGCAAAGTAAGGAACAAATAACCTTACAAGTCATTTATAGCATAAATAACAAAGTAAAGGACAATTACCCTTGCAAGTCCTCTATAGCATAGATAACAAAGTAAAGGACAACTAAGCTTACAAGTCCACTATAACATAGATATCAAGGTATAGGACAACTAACCCTCCAAGTCCTCTATAACATAGATAGCAAAGTAAGGAACAAATAACCTTACAAGTCATTTATAGCATAAATAACAAAGTAAAGGTCAACTAACCTTGCAAGTCCTCTATAGCATAGAAAACAAAGTAAAGGACAACTAAGCTTACAAGTCCACTATGACATAGATAACAAGGTATAGGACAACTAACCCTCCAAGTCCTCTATAACATAGATAGCAAAGTAAGGAACAAATAACCTTACAAGTCATTTATAGCATAAATAACAAAGTAAAGGTCAACTAACCTTGCAAGTCCTCTATAGCATAGAAAACAAAGTAAAGGACAACTAAGCTTACAAGTCCACTATAACATAGAAAACAAGGTATCGGACAACTAACCCTCCATGTCCTCTATAGCATAGATAATAAAGTAAAGGACAACTAACCTTGCAAGTTCACTATAACATAGATAACAAGGTATAGGACAACTAACCCTCCAAGTCCTCTATAACATAGATAGCAAAGTAAGGAACAAATAACCTTACAAGTCATTTATAGCATAAATAACAAAGTAAAGTTCAACTAACCTTGCAAGTCCTCTATAGCATAGAAAACAAAGTAAAGGACAACTAAGCTTACAAGTCCACTATAACATTGCAACTTCATCGTACTTCAACACCATTTTTTATTCAAATTTAAACATTTTTGGTACAGTTTAGTATGCATGGGTATTTTGAAATATTTATAATTCGTCCAAAATATTTCAAAATATGTATATTAAGTGGACAATCACCCCCACTGTTTTTCCTTACATGTTTTTTGTATATGTTCGCATACAAACTTGGTGTCATTATGGACGTCTTTTAACATCTCGTTTTGTTTTTTTATATGTTCCTTTCCTTCTGTAATTAGGGTAGCTAAAGCTATGGAAATTTTTTGGATTCCATCATGATCCTCCTTTTCCTCTTCTAAACGCTCAGGAATCATCTACAAGATAGGAAACAAAATACTTAGTTATGTAGATACAGTATGGAGATACATGTATTACAGATGCATTTAATGTCATTATGTTCAATAAAAGTAGACTATGCTGATCACTGGATATTATAATGCTTTAGGTTGGTTGATTTCATGGTGTTCAATGCCACTTTCAACAATATTTCAGTCATATCATGCCGGTCAGTTTTATTGGTAAAGAAAACAGGAGGACTCGGAAAAATCACCGACCTTCCGCAAGCCACTGGCAAACTTTTTCATATAATGTTGTACACCTCGCCCTGAGCGGGAGTCGATCAGTGGTGATAGGCACTGATTACATAGGTAGTTGTAAATCCAACTTCCACACGCACACGACCATGACGGCCTCTAGAATGCTTTAGGAATTGATAAATTTGGAAATAAATAGTTTGGCTTGTGCATGCGAGTAATCAATTATGATATGATTTTAATTTATTGTTATCCTGAGGAAACCTTAGAATAAAAACAAACAGTATACGAGATGACATAACCATATTTACTATTCGTATATAATATCCAAATACAAATCCCTGAGTCGATAATCGCCCTAAATATGAAGGGGTCATTAATTTCCTTAAGATGCATTGCTCTCATTTGGAATCCAGCCTGAGGGCAATGCATGTACAGGCTGGATTCCAAATGAGAGCAATGCATGGTAAGGAAAGTAATGACCTTTGCGACCTATGTCTACTCGTAAACGTATATTTGAAGAGCTCATTGCATAATGAACAGAACGATTAAGTTAAAAAAACTAAAAGCATCGATGTTATTTAGCTTCAGTTTCTCAGCATTACTGGTTTCTCGTTAACTTAGTTTTTTTTTAACTACAGCAATGCTAATATCATTGAATTCCCATTTTACTAATTTAAAATTTGACTAGACATGCCATGACCAGCGCCAACGGAACTGTATTAATGATGTTTGTATTTGTCAGTTTTGCTTCATTTATTTAGAAATCTCTCTGTGCATAATGTATGGGCTAGTACAAGACTTGATTGTACCTCTATAATGAAAGCGAATATTAAAGCTAGATTACTATCTGGTGTATACACACTGCTATCAAATCGTAGTATATTTAATAAGTATGAAGTTAGTGCTACATGCCCAATGTGTATGGTAGACATTGAAGATATTGAACATTTCTTGCTACACTGCAGTCGTACTGTTTTTCCCCTTTAAATAGAGACGATCTTTTCCAATAAAGCAAACCACACAACATAACCGTCATTTTTTCTAGAGTACTTTTATCAGAAATTATTTTTATTGGTTGACGGTTATGTCGTGTGGTTTTTTGTTTTTTATTGGAAAAGATCGCGTCAGTGGTGTTCCGATGAGTATTACGACCCGATGGCAATGATAATTGTACTGCATTTACTTAACGATAAGCTGGACCGTGTAACAGGTTTTTATTGGAGTTCCGAATGTGACATTTCCTTGCTTGTAAATGGCTTTTCGTAAATGAAGAGGGCCTAAAATCCGTGAACATATAATACAAATCGGGTTACAGTCGTTACAATGGACAAATATTTAATAATAAAAAAAAGACTGTGAAAGATTTTGGCCACAATGAACATCACGAGAAAGTTAACAAACACAAAACTCTAGTGGAAAAGGACACATAATTTGAGGAAAACCACCCAATGGACTGTTCAGTCCAAGTGGCTAGCCGATTTCTCATGTTTACTGCTGAATTCTGATAGTGTCTCATATTGCAATATCTGCAGGAAATGTTCTGATTTTATTGAACCGGAAATCATTAATGTTTATTGGCAAAATCGTGGACAGAACGGATACTTATCTGCCCACCAGTCATTGGAAAGTATGAAGACACCAATGATCTAAATACGTTACTGGTTTGATGGATAAAGCCATTGCCAATGTTAATCAAAATGAACTTGATTGATAGGAGAATTTTTTTCAATACAGCTTATTCTGTATCTAAAAACAACCGCTATTCTCTGACTGCACATTCTTATCTGAAATCCAAATTTAAAATGGTCTTCATTTGGGCAGTGATCACTTAGGCAGGGATGTTTGTGTTAACTTTATTAAAACTATATTTAGAATTTTACGCAGTGATGTAATAGACAGTAAGTTCAATTTAGCAGCTGTATTTGCAAGTATCAAATGTTTATACAAAAAACAGTTTTTTGTCCGGACAAGTAACTTTTTCCAGATAACTCGCCCTGGGACAAGTAGAACATTTCAGTATTTCCACACCACTGTAAAGCGTTTTCTCGACTTCGATACCAAAATGAAATGTGTACAGCAATACAGAATAAAATACGAAACACCGCAATGAAACAATAAAATAAAATGAAAATACCTACCTACCTACCCTATTTTTTTTTTTTACAATGAAACCTAAAACAGACATATCATTTTGTTTGGCCTCAAACTAAAATCTTCAAATCGAATGCACGATTATTTAACTGGGGGTTATGCTTGTCAAATAATTTGGCGTTTTTTTAAATACTGTGATTCTCTTTTCATTTGTATAAAATCAATTTGTCATTCCTCGGCGACATGACACATGTTTGTTGTTAATATTTGTCTGTAAATTAATTGAACATTCTCCTTATTACAATTTTTTTAATTAACTAGTTAGCATTTTCTAAAATAACTGAAATTTAAGTAAGGATGAGCTCATGACACTAGATTAAACCTGATTCTTTCAAAATTTCAATATCTATAAACAACCTAGCTGCGGAACCGTAGTTCTTTGGGTCCTTGTTTTGTTTTGTTTATTTTTGCGGACCATAGGTCTGCATCTATCAGTAATACAGCACAAGCATCATAAGACCTACGGTCCAGCAGCTATAAACAACCACGTCGTCTGCTTCGAGCACAAGTTGGAAATAATTACCCAAAATGCAATTCGCATTACCCAATAATGGATCATCTTAAAGAATAATATTCCGGTTTCGCCGGATAAATGGATTTATGAATAAACCATAAATCCTATTAATGAAAATTAATATTCTATCCTTGCTCGATTTAACTAGAGAAAGTTGATCTGGTGATCACAGATACCCCCTCATTCCAAATTTGTTATCCAGAAACCTTTAAAGTCCCTATCTTCTAAGAGAAAAAAGGGCCATAATTCATGAATGGTAAATGTGAATTTCACCATAATAAAATTTAATCTGTATTTTATGGTATACAGCATGGTGTTAAAGTTTGAAAAGATTTGGTTGAGCGGTACTTTAAATATCATTGGGAAACCTAAAAAGTCCATATTTTCTAAGAGAAAAAGGGCCATAACTCAGGAACTACACCTTAATCGAACGTAACCTGTATTTAATGGTCCACATCATTGTGTTAAAGTTTGAAAAGATTTGGTTGAGCCATACTTTAAATATCATCCGGAAACCTAAAAAGTCCCTTTTTCTAAGAGAAAAAGGGATATACCTCAGGAACGGTAAATGTGAAATACACCTCAATCAGGTTTAACCTGTATTTAATGGTACACAGCATTGTGTTAAAGGTTGCAATGATTTGGTTGAGCCATACTTTAAATATCATCCGGAAACCTAAAAAGTCTCTATTTTCTAAGAGAAAAAGGGTCATAACTCAGGAACGGTAAATGTGAAATACACCTTAATCAAATTTAACCTGTATTTAATGGTCCACAGCATTGTGTTAAAGTTTGAAAAGATTTGGTTGAGCCATACTTTAAATATCATCCGAAAATCTAAAAAGTCCCTATTTTCTAAGAGAAAAAGGGCCATAACTCAGGAACGGTAAATGTGAAATACACCGTAATCGATCGAACTTAACCTGTATTTAATGGTCCACAGCATTGTGTTAAAGTTTAAAAAGATTTGGTTGAACCATACTTTAAATATCATCCGAAAACCTAAAAAGTCCCTATTTTCTAAGAGAAAAAGGGCCATAATTCAGGAACGGTAAATGTGAAATACACCGTAATCGAAATTAACCTGTATTTAATGGTCCACAGAATTGTTTTAAAGTTTGAACAGATTTATTTGAGCGGTACTTTAATTATCAGTTTATTATTATTAATTAAAGTGTGACGGACGGACGGGCATGATGATCCTTATATCCCCCCGACTCTCGTCGAGCGGGGTATAAATATATGCATTGTATATACAATATGAATACAACATAATTACTAAGACGCAAATATGATTTCAGAGAAAACAATCCGAAGAATAATAACATCTAACATCTGGTCAAATACAACTACACTAAAGAAGTTTCTTTAACTGGTTATATCCATGAATAGGACAGAACATGCTGTGATAAAATGTCATAAAGATACTAACATTCACGTAATATAAACATTAGGAGAATAAAACCAACAAAAAGTATTGTTTTACTTATAAGTATATTGTCTTATCTTCTCTCCAGCTTGTTTATATCAATATTCCTTCTAGTAAGATTTTAAAATATTGGAACATCTTAAACATTGTGATAAAATGAGAAAAAAAAAACCACGCTGTCTAAACAATTCCAAAATCAAATATCAAACTCGTAATAAGAGGAACAATTTGATATGCCTAACACATATAGATGACCGCTCACTTTCCTGGCTTAGTACAGGCACTTCATTGCAAACTGGCGGGGTTAAGAAGGTTTTATGGTCCCAAACCTCGCCTTTTTCTGAAATGATGCGGTCTTAATATATATCTTAGTCCTAATTAGAACGTAATAGATGCAAAGTAAGTTGTAAACATAAATTCCAAGTTAAAAGAAAAAAAAAGAAACTGTCTATATGTCAACAAATCAATACAATGGTTTTATTCATGACGGTCGTCAAAAGCGCAGTTCAATATCATAACCAAAGGCATATCATACCCTGGCGTTAGAACGTATTCTTAAACACAGATGGAAAAATCAGTTATAATTTCATCGGCTTTTTCTACATATGTGTCCGACGTTTGTTGTCAATGTAATTTGTTTTATGCAAATAAAATCTTACTTGTTTTAGGTCTTGCTCAAGAAGTAACTCATGCACCCATCTTTGACACCTTCTTATGTCCAAATCACGTCTAGCACATTGCTGTATTCGCTGTGTTATTTCCATTTCTGATTGGGTTGAAATAGCAATTTCCAGTAAGGAATCTTTCATTATCTTCCACAAACTCTCAAACTCATTCTTTGACATATCCATGATTTTCACGTTTGCTATTATTCTGTTCCGGATATTCGATATTGCCTCTATTGCCTTCCGAACATTGCAGAAATAATTTGTAAGTGACGTAAATAATACCTTATCCCTTCTCTTTAGTTCTTTGAAAGTCAATCCACGTTCTGGCTTATAATGACATGCATCTTCGTTACCACACTTAGTTGGTATTTTTACATACATCTTTTTAAATTGGTGCATTTCTATGATACATTCATCTGGACATAGGTAACCTGTTCGACATTCACAACAAGCAACATTTAGCTTCCATAAATGAAACAACTTGTGCTTTTCCTCACTAAGAAATTTTTCAAAATTATTTTCATATTTTTCCAGAAAGCAGAACCAAAATTCATCTCCACAGAAGTTAATCATTAAATATTTCAACAAGGTAAAATCGAGGTTTTCTACGACGATTGGTTTTACCAGACAACAACACATAGATCGTTGTAGAGACCCATAATTGTGACCAGTACGTCGCTTTGCGTTAGGAGAAGTATCAAATAGTTCCATTAGTTGTTCTTTCCTAATTAAATATCTACATTTAGATGGAGTTGTTGTACACATACAACATCTTTGATCGGTGAAATGATGAAATATTTCGTGCTGGTGTTTGTTGATCAGATCTGGCAATGTAATTTTGGTTCGATTTAGATATTGTAGCATTAGCTTTCCTAAATCATACGGTGCTGTCTCAAAAACTAAATACAATATCCGAAGGTAGTTGTCCATGTTGCTCAACTTTGACATTGTAGATATTTATTGATCTTTTAATTGGACTACATAATAAAAAGATAAATAATTATTAATAATTACATTACTTCCGTTTTCCATTGAAATGTTACAATATGATTGGCTATGAAGTGTTCACGTGATTATAAAAGAGATGTTTTACATCCCAATAAAACTCAAACCCGAACTTGCACGTGCCTCCATGACGACGTCAGATGTAAACAATCAATGGCGTAGTAATTTCCAACAGCAAATAATCTAACACAAATAAAATTCACAACGAAAAATTCAACTATATTAAATGTTGGTGTGATGTAACTGTAATTATAAGAATTGAATGCATTTTTGTAGTTTTATTGGCGTGTAAAAGCGTGGACCGAAGCACATTTTGTATGAAGGGAACCAGAGTCTCTTGTAACATAAAATAAAAAAACAAAAATGGCACATAGTCAGAAAAGTTCCAAAATCCAATAGAAAATTCGGAGAAATAAAGGAAAAATTGATATCTCAAACAATTCTAAATTTGATATGTCTGTTTCTTCGCTATGCATGCGGCATTAATGAGTAAGAACAATGACTGGTTGGCTTGAAATCCGTATAATGTGTCCGAGTGTAGTGCCATTTCTCCTGCAGAATGATGTTTCAGTAAAAATCCAACTAAGCCTTGGAAAAAGCGGACATTATCAGCATCTTATAAAAATGTAACTTTTTCTTGCCATGATATAGCTGAAAAATTGCTCATTTGGAGCAATACAACAATTACCCACTCGCTCTATGTTTCATTGTAGACATATATACCGCATACATCTTTAATTTGAAATATACCTAATAGATAGAAATAAAATGAAAAATAAATAATGCCATGCAGTATCTAGATTGTCTAAAAAAAACTGTCCATATCAAAATCGACACATCTACGTCTTATGAACAGATATATAAATATGTAATAATGCTGATTTCCGCTTCTAATATACAAGTCACTTCTTATTGTTAATTAGAGTAATTACTACCTACCCTAACACAGATATGTTATATTTGTCGTAATTACAATGTTGTCCTTTAACCTTGTGCATGACTTATTATCTGGTTTGTAAGAAGAATAACACGACTGGTGACACTAGTGAAGCAGGAACTGTCCTTCACCATGTTTTAAATGGGGTTAGTGCTGCTCAATCTTTAATTTTCTGTGTATTCTTTCATAGATCATTGTTTGTCCTCTTGTTCTTTTTTCCCCATTATATTATCTGTCTATCATCGATTTACGGCTACTGATTACACTTTTCTGATAGTCAACTTCCCATTTATCAGTAGCAATATTACTGAAGCATCGCCTAGTGGAGTTTAGATGTCACAGCTCATACGCACTATTCTAGTTATTATATGGCTTGTATCCAGTCCGGTGATTTTCTGGAGTTAGCTCAGTTTCTGATGCAATAGCTACTAGAATAAGCCTACGTTGACCAATGTTGATGGTGTCATCACTAGAAATATCATACGGTTGACATGATGAACTGTTTACCATTACAAAGTATCTAGTTCATAAATAGCAATAGATCTTTTTCCTGCTATGCATATTTTTGTCCTTCTGCTAACAACGACAATACCTCTTTACTGGACCTCACTACGAGTAAAACGGCTAGTAACTAAAAAAACTAGAAAAAAAACAACTGGGGTCACTCCGATCTTTTGGATCTATTGTGGTGTAATTTACAAAGTTAAAAAGCTAACACATCTAAATTTCTAAAATCCTTGACAAATCTTATTCGTAAAGACTATGATTTGGCAACTTATAGTTGACTCTTTTAAGGAGGTTTTACGAGATGTTTCCTTGTTCCATTGTCTATATTGTACCCGTGTAAACTCCAAAAGTCTTTACATTATAAGAAAGCTATGATACTTTATTTGATTTTGGTCGTTTCCCCCTTTATCTACCTATAAATAAACCTTTTAGTTTTTTTCATAATTTATCTAAGAGCCAGATACCTTTTCGGACTTCGAAAGAATTAAAAAATAACAGATTGTTCAACAGATTCTACAATCAGTCGCAGGCAACAATGGACACTAGAAATATAACGAGGACAAACAAAACACACAACCTGTTAATCTGTAAATATGAAAAACGTGGTCCTTAGATATTCCACAATTGTCGACTCTATTGACATGCCGTTGAAACCTGGATTTATAGGAATGTAACATTTGATATTTTTTAAGGACAAATATATTACATTACTTTATAGATTGCTATAATACTTTATAGGAATTTAAATTCATTGATAGATTTTTGTTTTACTTTATAAACTTTATATTGATTTACAAAGATGTGTATCCTTTCTTTTGCCCCATAGTATAACATAGAAACAGAACAGAAATACTTGATTAATCCTATTAAGGACCCTTGCGGGTTTATAATTTCATACAATGATTACAATGATTAGAATACATAATACAAATTAAATTGATGAATTATAATAACGATTTACCAGGAGGCAAGCAGACGACCAGGGGAGATAAAAAAAAAA
>MJUT01015970.1:221403-231493 GCA_002080005.1 Gigantidas platifrons | reverse complement strand
TATTAGAAATTGCTATCAATATCCATATAGATAATGCCTGGTTTATGCATATTTAATATTAATATAATACCTTGATATTTTGTTCTACTATTTAAATCATACATACTTCTGCAACAACAGGTTCTTCTATAACCCCAGTGTCCTTTTACATTTACCGTAAACTGCCATTGAAAACCAAAATACATGGCTTTGGAAAACACAAATACGAATAAATGGTAACAAAACAACAATCGTTCCCCGGAAGTAGTTTTCCATTACGTAAACCACAAATGACTATGCACTTGCTCTTTGACCCCAAAAAACTAAATCACAAATATTATTTATTATCTCTTGGTATTAATGAAATGAGGCGACCGATAGGTCCTGTGATGATAATGGGACTTATAATATAATACCAGTAAACATCGTAGTCAATTAATTATGTGACATGTATATAAAAGAAATTGACATTATGTTTGTTTTGTAGTCGCAAAGTCGTGTATCTATATTACAATATACGTTATCAGTCTCGAGATGTTATATATCCCATTTTAAAGGGCAGTGGTTTTGCTGAAAGGTGAGGGCTCAGCCGAACCTTTTAGCAAAACCACTGCCTTTAAAACGGGATACATAACATCTCGAGACTGATAACAGTTTTATCTGAATGTTCCAACATTAATAAGTATGTCCTTATTATAGGAAAAACATAAAATAGGTGTATCTTTGGACAAAGGTCACAGAGAACGATTATTGATTTTCTGTCATCTAGTGAAATGTGAGTCATCTGCTGCAGTTTAAATGGACAGCGATGTCATATGATTGTTGTGCCTTATGAAATACACAACACGGCAAATGTGATAAATGGAAAATAAATGGAGAGCGATGTCTTATGGTTTACTAAATAGACAACATGCGATTATTGATTGTTCTGTGCCGTATGAAATACACAGCACATGCAATAGGTGAGAGACGTCGTCTGCTGTGCACAATGTAAATGGACAGCACGTAGGTGAGAGAGATTATTGATTTTCTGTCACCGCACTGCTTCCCTGAAGTTTTACAAATACCTTGTTAGCACATATCAAAATTCTACTTGCCACGACCACATCAGATAATAAAAATATACACTACTTTAGTTCATGTATATGTTGAATTTAAATTATATATACTAATGAAAAAAATAAACTATGCATTATCAAAAACTAAATTAAATAGCAATATCAAAACAAAATTTATTATTATGTACAGTATATTGTTAAATAATGCATTTTTCATCAAACATTTAGACGAATAACATTTAACGTCACTTGAATTCAGTGAGTAGATGATTTGAACAACACAAGGGTCTTTTGTACATTAACAACGTCAGTCAGCGTGTGTGTCCACCATTTGCTGTGATGCAGACTTGATAACGGCGACGCAATGATCTTATCAATGTGTTAAAAAATGCTTGTGGGATATTGTTCCAGATACGGATCAATGCCGGGCCCATTTCCGCTAACGTCACTGGTTGATTTTGCAGATGACGTAACCATCGTTCTATTTTATCCCAAACGTGCTCAATTGGTGAAATATCGGGCGAAACCGGTGGCCACGGTAACACATCAACATTCTGCTGTGTCAGATAGTCACGTACAACACGCAACACCATGTGGTCTAGCGTTGTCCTGCCGGAACGTGACGTTGTTGGACTGAGTTTGGATGAACGGAATAACATAGCGCAGGACAATTTCACCCCGATAGCATATTTCGGTCAGATTTCCAGCGACAACTAATGGTGTGCTGCCACGTTCTATTATGCCTTCCCACAACATAACACTGCCTCTACCAAGCGATCGACGTTGAATTATGCAAGCGTCTGCATAGCTACGCGACGGTAAGCTCGGGATCGGCCATCACTGCTGTCTAAGTGGAAACGGGATTTATCTGTGAACAGGATATTGGTCCAATTCTGGTTGCTGAATCTCAAATGACGTCTAAACCACGTCATTCTTGCAGCACGGTGCTTAGGCAGCAAAATATGACGGATTGCTGGATGCCGTGGCCTGATGTGACGATCACGAAGTCTATTGCGGACTGTTCTAGAGCTGATTGGTCGTAATCTGGGAATGCTTGTTGCAGATGCACCAGCCTTATGTGCCTGTTATCTTGCTGATGTGACGTCATACTTGGACGATCTGGACGTTCCCTAGTGTTCCCAGATTGTCTAAAACGCCTCAAAAATGACTGTATCGTACTGCGATGAACACTAAAATGTCTAGCGACAATGTTTTGTGCCAATCCAGCTTGGAGGAAGACGCTGATTTTCGGTGAGACGTGTTGTAACACTGACATCAATGTTATTCAAACAAAGGTGTTTATCTGGTTTGTAGGTGTCAAAACAAACCTTTTGTATACCATAAACAGTCACAAATCATTAATTTAAACATATTTTATTGTTCTATACTAAACAATTAGATAGGACACAACAAATCGTTAAACGAGAATGAAGAAAAAAAGGCCAAAAAAGGGGATGTACACGATTTATCGATAGCATAAAAATGAATATCTCAACTATTCATGCTTAATCAAAACATGAAATACCCAGTGATAAAAAAGTTATTAAAGTTGTATAATCACCACATTTACACCAAAGCTCCAACACTCGCCTAGTCATTCCACGAACTAAGCAACGAAGCCTCTCTTGTGGGAATCGACGTCATTCTTCCAGAATTGCGTTTGTTAATTAAGTAATATTTTTACATTGTGGATCACGTTGGTTCACTTTACGATCAATAAAGTTTCATACGTGCTGGATTGGGTTCATATGAGGGGAGATGGCAGCCACTGAAATGTGTCAATCGCCTCTTGCTGTCTGAATACTCTTACAATGTGAGCTCTGTGCAGTTTGGCGTTATCGTCCATAAAGATTGGCCTGTCAGCCAGTGTATGGCTGTCAAAATGTGGTACAACGTGTGCATTAAGCACGTTGTCGCGGTATGCAACGCAATTAATATTATCATGTAAGACATGCAAGTCTAACTTACAATTAAACAAAAAGAACCCGCAGACAGCTACCGCCTCCACCTAACGTTGGTGTACCCATCATGTTCCCGTCATGAAATGCAGTGTTTCTATGCTGCCATAGGCCCAAAGTTACGGTCTGAAGACGATCGACTTTGAGAAAGCATACAATTTTCACTTTGTAGTATTTTGTACACTTGGCTCTAGTGAAAGCTACAGATTAGAGGATTGCATTGTTAAAAACCAAAGCTGGATTAACTACTGGAAGGCCCATAGTGGAGGCCCAAAGTTAGGTTCTGACACCACAAGACGACCAATATTTCATATACCACAACAAATTCCCTACGACTTTACATTTATCCACCTTTGCTGTGACAGAAGCTGCAAAGAAATGTTGAGCTCGTTAAAAAGGGGTAAGCAGGTCAACTCCTTGAAGGCCTACAATAGAATCTGAGACAATTGACAACCAACTTTGATACCATTAAGATTTCTCAAACTTTTGTTTAGCTTGGATGTGATGGAAGCTACAGACTAGAGGTTGGTCTGATTTAAAGGCCCAAGGTGGATTAAATCATCGTAGGACCAAAGTTAGGCTTTGACACCACCTGAAGACCGACTTCGAAATACCATAACTATTTCCTTACGGCAATACATGTACCTTTTTTCGTTTACCTTGGCTGTGATGAAAGCTGCAGAACAGAGCTTTTTCTGGTTAAAAGGTCAATGTGGATGAACACATGAAAGGCCCACAATAGAATCCGACACCATTTGACGATCGGCATACCATGAAAATTTCACTACCGCTACACTTTTGTTGAGGTCTAATTTGGGTACAGGTTAGCATGACTTTTAAAAATATTTCAGTTACATCGTGGTGGTCAGTTTTATTGGTGGAGAAAACCGGAGTAAACCATTTATCTATCGTAAGTCACTGACAATGTAGTACCGAGTACACCTCACCATCATCGTGATTCGAACTCACTTTAATTGTGATAGGCAGATTGTACATGGTTAAAGGGCCGAGATGGATCAACTCCTGGAAGGACCACAATAACGACCCAAAGTTAGGGGCTAACTCCATTTGACTATCGATTTAGAAATACTATAACAATTTGCCTACGGCAATATTTTGGTCCACCTTGGTAGTTTTAAATTCGGATGCTGTAGACTAATTGATGATCTGGTTAAAAGACCCAGCTGTTTCAATTCCAGGAAGTTCCACTTGTAGAACGACCTTGAGATACAATAGACAATTCCCTACGGTAAAACAATTTGTTCATCTTTATTGGTGGAAGCTACAAACTAAAGGTTGTTTTGTATTAAAGATCCAGGTGGATAAACTACTGGAAGATTCACAATAAAGGCCAATATAAACAATCGACTGTCCTTGTTAATAAATGTTGTTTTCATGTTTCTATATACAAACCGAAAAATTAATTAAATGAAACAATAATTTTAAAATAGATTCTGGGCTAATTCTCACCGTTCTCCCTTTTTCGCCATCAATAGACAAATACTGTACATGTACATATACTCATATCAAGCAACATTCCTCATAATTGAAATAATCAAATTAACTAAATGATCATATGAGCCTGTATTGGTGGCATGTCTGGCAATTGTGCCAATAATGGGTCCTGGTTTGTTAGCATGGCTACTGCTGACTACTACTTTAGTGCGCTAGCTATAATAAAAACAAAAAATATGTCATAAAAACATTTTATGGTGGAACTTACTTGTGATAAGAGGGCATTAGATGAAATACTGGCAATGTTTTTATCAACAATAGTAATAGTCCGTACGTGTACATGAATTCATCATCTGTGTATATCAACAACAGTAATAGTTCATACACATGAATTTATCATCATACCAAGATTCATTAAAATCGACTCAAATAACTGATACATCATTATTGACATAGAGATTAATACATGACCTTTTCCATATCAGCCCGGGTATCATCCCGAGACCCCCATATCATCCCGAGACGCAGTCATCATATACTTCCGACATATTGTTTTATGAAGCAAGTAAACAAAATGAAATAATTAAATGACTTTATATGGAAGTTCTATTTTCAGAACACTATTGTCGAACAAGAGCATTTCTCTCCTCAATCAATCTTAATGGCAACATTTCCTATGAAGGCATATTGAAACATAGAATATAGATATGATTACTTAGAGTAGTTTTTTATTTACCGCGAAGAGGGCATTGCTCGTGAATCGTTTTCATTCAAAATAAGTTTACGTTCTCCGTGATAATCTTCTATCATCTAACTTTTCTATGATTTTTATTTAATGTGGACTTCTTCACGACAATGTTTCCCTCTCAACTCAATTGTCAATATTATAGGCATACTTACTGCCATATTGACCACCTCCACCGATTCTTGTTGACACTATTAGTATAGATGCAGCAAGGGTACACACGTACTTTTAAAAATTTACGTTGGGTTTCATATTTTTCAAGAACTGTAATCATCATAATTTATTTCCCGTGAAATGTGATTAGTAAAAAGTATTTTTCGTAAATAGTGATGAGACCACTACCTTCCTCTCATCTTTGTGTGTCAGTTAATGTTTATAAACAGACGAACCCGGAGCTACCGGAAGTAACTTGCACGAGATACACTTTTATGGATTTTTTGCACAAGACGTCTCTGATATGGGTTATCAGCCTGGGGTGAAATTATGGCTAGATTACTTCCGGTCGTTACACATATGCAAAAACAAGCATATTAATGCCAAGTATGTGATAAATGATCTTATATTAAAATATTACATCATGTGATAATTTACCAAATATATCTAAATATACAATAAAATTTACTACAAATTCATCCTACATTTTTTCAAAGATGTAAAATATTGATCTGATAATGATTTATGATACACTATGTAAATACAATCGAACCTTCCCAAGGGGTCATCTCTATTAAGCAGTCACCTGTAGTAAAAAGTAATCCTTTTCTTGTCCTGTCATAGAAAATTTTACACGAATTCAACCTCTTTTAAGCGGTCACCCAAAGGTGATCTCTTAATACAGGTCATTTTTACTGTGAATTATATGTTCTTTTATTATAGCAAAACAATATTTTAAATAAGAAAATATGTGTCAATCATCTCGTTTGTCTTAATACTTTGGATGGTTGTATGTACCTCTTCTTACATACATATGATTTAGGTTTATATAATTATAGGTTAGTTTATGGTATTTAATGTCACTTTCAACAATATTTCAGTTATAGGGTGGCGGTCAGTTTTATTGGTGGAGGAAACCAGAGTGCCCGAAGAAAACCACCGACCTGTCACAAAACTGAGTGTAGTATGATGGGGATGTTGGTAATGAATTTGAAATCAATGTAAAACAACAATCATTCCGGTAACAATGGTATTCACTATTGGTATATCAATATTTGCATACAGAGGTTAATAAAAGGATACAATTTCACATCCAGTTAAATGAGCAATAAATATATATTTTCATAATGCTGACATTATTTAGACTAGAGGTTCTAGTTAGTTAGCTTACGCTCACTTATTTCCTGTAGCCTACAATCGTTCAACTATTGCCTTATATTTACTCATCTGGAGCAATTATCAGTACATATATTAAGATGTTCTACATAACATCTTGAAAAAACATATGTTCTGTAAAATTCTTGTTTTTGACACACATTTTGAAGAAAACTAGCATATTAAAATTTAACAAAATTACTACTTGTTGCATATTCTCAATAAAACAACCATGGCATTGTGAAATAAATAAAACTACATAAAACATTAAATAAAGGGAGATAATTGTATATTTTTAATAACCAGGGAGGTAATATATCTTCTTTTTTTTTCAATAACCCACTTTTTCTTCATACATTTATCATAGAATGTTGTTTTATGTGTCATTAATAGACCTTTTGGCACATTCCCAATTTGATTCTAAAATTTCAATGAATATGAATAAATAACATTGATAACATAGTTAAAAGTATTATTTCAATATTAATGGTTGCTGGACAGGAATAAATAATTCTGTGAGGTTTTGTTTTCTTTTACTGAAAATTATCAATATTTATAAAAATATATTTTTGAATATAAAATAAAGAAAACTTAAGTTATTTTTAACATCATTTAATTTCAAATTTTCTGTACTTCAGTCCTCTTCAAAGGCCGCATCTTCTCATATTATTTTATGTTTATTTTGAGAATTCATCTTGTGTTCTCACCGATGTATAATCATCAGTATTGATGGAGCATCGTATAAAGTAGAACTAGAAGGTTACAATAGCTCATTTATTTGTTTACAACGCACCAGTAAGATTTTGACCCCCAAGACAGAGGAACGTATTAAGAGTAAAGCGGAATCTGATTGGATGAATATGTACTTGAAAAGTTTTTTTATTGGAAGCTGAACCATATCCAGAAATTGATGGTACTTTCCTCATAAATATTTATCATATTTAAATTAGATTTTGATCACGTGACTGCAGTTTCAAGCTTGGTGGATCGTTTATTAGATTTGTCAAAAAATAGCATGCTGTACGGAAATTCAATGTGTCCGTCAATGATTCGAAAATTAAAAGTTATTGTTTATTTCCGCAAAGTTTTTCGTCAGCCAAAATTCAATTCTTTTTGCTTTGTAACGATTTTAGACATGTCTTTGATATCGCGATCATGCAAAAATGATCATATTATATTTAATGTGGGAACCCCGAGCTTAGAAGCTAGAAATATATGGTTAGTCAATATAATTATATATATTACATATGGTGTGGTTTTCGTACAATTTTACTGGCTATATCAGTCACGTGATATACAGAATATTTAAGTATATTGACTCTATGTTACTAAAAATAGTAACATAGCGTCAAAAAATATTTAAAATAGAAACAAGAAGTCTGGTTTCTTCACAGTGAAAAAAATATTTTATGTTAATAATTTATTTTCAATGACACGAATAATACATTACATATGTAACATAAAAATTAAGGACTTTTTACTCGGTGAATATGTTATATATAGACCTCGTAAAAAGTCCATAATGGTATAATATTATTGAGGAATCTAAATTAATTTCATAAAATATGTCGCCAAATGTCATTCATTGTTAAATTTTGTGTCACACGCCACCAGTTCCATGCATTTCAGACATTTTTACATAGACTCTTAAGGCCAAATAAGGGTTCGTCGCCTCGGATTTTCATTTACATTTTTGTAGCCCAGGAACCTCGAATATTCAATTGTTTTCAATAATTTTTATTTCATTTAATTCAGCTTGATTCAATGTATCATTTTCAAGTTCAGAAAATGACACACAGGCAATTATCAATGATATCGTCTATATAGCCCAGTCCGATAACCGTTGTTATCTGCCCCTGATTAATTTTCACAGACATGCGCAGACGCTGGGAACCATACCTTATCAACTTCTGGAGTGCTTATCGACTTTGAGGAAATCGAGCAAAAAATTAACGAAAAAATCAACGCTTGCAGCTTGTATGAAGGGTGTCACGAACTTTTGACAATTAAATACATTCTCTGTGTTATTCGTTCACTTAATCCTACACAATGGTGTGCAAGATAAGACATTATTGTGGTGTTTTTGTTCCTATTTAATTAATATGACTAAAAACACAAATATCTCTTTCAGCAATTTTTGGCAGTAACATTTTTTTATATTTATTGTCAAGCTAAAAAAACAAAATAAAGTTTATTGTCATGGACATCTGGACTCAATCAACATCCTGTTTAAAGGTGTGAAAACTACATGGTGTCCAAGATACAGGACTAATTGTTTAATGCCAATTATGTAATAAACATTTCACACCTCCCAGGTGTTTCTTAATTAGCCAATTCCAAAACGATGTAAGCATGATCAAAAATGTCTAAATATGTTGTTTTTGCAATCACTCATTTCCTTTTGAACATTTAATTAAAGACTAATAATTTCACTTTATTAATGACAAACAAACAAATCAAGGAAAACTTTTATTTGTTCATGTAATTTAAACTAATTATTTTGTCTTTGCCAGAGATATTAAGTATTCAATTTATTTAAAACAAAAGGTATGTTTAATGCATAAATACTAGTTGAATGCCACACCAAATAAAGTTACAGTTCTGATAGAAGTTTCAAATCTATTTTTCCCTCTATTTGTTTTTTTTTAAGTTTGAATAATTCCTTTTCACATACAATTAATACATGTCGTGATGAATCAATTATATGAATAAAACATGAATGTTTTTATTATTCAACTTGGAAAATAGTAAAGCAAAATATATTTAGAAACCATACTATAATTTTTGAATTCTATGACATCCTGGATTGATAAAAAAACAAAAAACAACAAAAACTATAAAATGTGCATTATATCTAACAGCTCATGTTATAAGGTAAGTTTTGTGGGTAATTTTGTTTAAAGAAAAGGTGGGTGGGTGGCTGCTGATGAAGTATAAGCAAGGTCAAATAGCCAATTAAATATCAGTCATTACCCCCCCCAACAATAAATGTTGCCTAGTCCCTTCCTGGTCTTTAGGGACCGATGGAAATACTTTTTGGGGTTAAAATACAGTTCCCGTCCCATTGTCCAGGTGAGCTAAAAAAGTTGACGTCCCACTTACCTCATGCGAAAAAAAAGTTGTTACCCCTCCTCTCCCCCTCCCCTTAAAAATAAATCAAAAGGACATCCTTATTTTGTATACCTGCATGCTGGGCATTAGAATTGATGGTTAAAGTTTAACTGTTTTCCTCTAAGAAGCTTCTAGAATTTTGAAATCTAAAAGTATCCCCCAGATGTGGTATTTGGTATAATATAAAAAAAATAATGTGCCACTCTTACATTTTCTCAAAACTATTTTTTTGTGGAAAATATTAGGAATTATGGGCATCTCTTGTTATAAATAGTATATAAAATATTAAAGATTAGTAAGATTATCAACATTTTTCTCATAAAAGCTTCTACAGTTTAAAAATATTGTTTTCTAAAGGTATTACCCAAATGCGACAAGTATTATATATTTTAATAGTTATATTTTCCTGAAATATCAGTAAAGCTGGACATTTCTTGTTACAAAAAGTACATGAAATATGTAAGATGAGTAGAACA
>MJUT01015970.1:208806-221393 GCA_002080005.1 Gigantidas platifrons | reverse complement strand
ATATATATTTCCTCATAGAAGCCTCCATAATTTGTAAATATAGTTTTATATTGGTATGCCATAACTGTGACTAAGATATATAGAATGATTGTATGAATCTTACAAGTATATAATACTCAATTGTTTGGAAAATATCTGGAAAGCTGAGGATTTTTTGTTCCAAATAGTACATAGAATATATATGATGAGTAAATTAGTCAAACTTTTTCTCATAAATGCTTCTACAGTTTAAAAATATAGTTTTCTAAAGGTATTACCCAAATGCAGCAAATATTATATATCTTACAAGTATATAATAGTTATATTTTCCTGAAATATCAGTAAAGCTGGACATTTTTTGTTCCAAATAGTACATAAAATATATAAGATGAGTAAAACAGTCAAGGTTTTCGTCATAGAAGCTTGTACAATTTTGAAATATGCTTTTCTAAAGGTATGCTCCAAATGAAGTCAAGATAAAAATAATGAAGTAGGAGTACGACTAATATTATTAATACAACATGTATATATATCTTATAAATAGTATCTAAAATACGTAAGATGAGTAAAACAGTCAAAGATTTTCTCATAACCGCTTCTACAGTTTATAAATATAGTTTTCTAAAGGTATTACCCAAATGCAGCAAATAAGTACATATATACATTTATCTTACAAGTATATAGGGTAAATTGATCGTGAGTCGGACACTTCCTGCTTTCCGAGGGCCCTGATTGCTTCCCTTAACAATATATGTTGGCAATATGGATACCATCTGAAAGAGCACGAAGTGATTAGCAATAAATCTTTTTGAACCTATCGTTGTTTTTTATTGCAGATAATGCAATTAAGGAAAACTACCGATGTCTATATTTGATCGTGAGTCGGACACTTTTTGATTTTGAGTCGGACAGTCTTTTAGCAGTTGATTTTAAGTCGGACGACCAATAAAATTTCTGACTCACACTGAAAAATTATTTCATGCGCATTGAGTGTGAACGCAAACTCACACCATTATCATTTTTGCTGGAGTTCATATTACTACTGTTTTAGTTCTTTACTGTTGCCTATTGTCAATATTTTATATTTGTCTCTATGTTTGTAGTAGCTTTTGTATCTTGCCAGAAACATTATTATGCCACTGATAGCGCTTAATAGTTCTTTACTGTTCTTATAATGTAATATGTATATCTGTTATTTGTCATCGAATGCGAGATGAAAAGCGTATTTTACTCTGCATAGATGTCTTAATTGCGGATGTCGTGATGAACATAATGCTAACTTGATGGAACTGTGGCCTGATGGACCACAAAGTAATACCCTTCGCTCCCTCTTTGTCTAGCCAATGCTCATTATGATTTAATAGTCTACCAAGTCTGTAGAGATCCGTCAAATCATGTAGGAGAAGGGATGAAAAACCATGTATGAGGAGTTGCGATATTGCATAAAAATGTTAAGTCCAACATGCTACTGTACAATTAGTCCTCAATAAACTGGCACACCCTACCCACATGCACATCTACTCATTATGATCTAATAGTATACCAAGTTTGAAAGAGTTCCTACAAACCATGAAGGAGGAGAAGCGATAAAAAGGTTAGTGTGGACAGACAGACGGACGGACAGACAGATAGATAGACAAGCTGATTCCTATATACCCCCTGCAAACTTTGTTTGCGGGGGGTATAATGACAGAGAACTCTACTTTTTGAACATACGGTTTGTGTAATTAATTGTTTGTAACATGTAATAATTAGTATATATGCCTGGCAATAAAGTTGAATTTGAACCAAAAAAATATTTTGTTGATTGTTTCCAACCAATTGCAATTAAACCAAATGCAACATGTACCCTTTGTCACCTGTCGGGATTTTCAGGACTATATTTTTTCATCTTTACTATTTATATTTTCAGAACTCAGGCTGTTACCAAAACATAATTTTTAACTGTAATTTGAATGTTAGCCAATTTTCGTTTTACTCAAGTTGTCTCTTGTTCCGTTCACAGTAGTGACATTTAGAAAACACCTGAATTCTAAAAATATATATAGTGAAGAGGAAAAAGATCATAGTCAGATAAATTCCGCCGGAAAGGGCGGGGTTACGTAATTCATATCTTTCCCAGGGAAAAAAAATGTTTGTGACTAATTATTGACCAATTGATGAACCAATGTCGGAAAATACAAAGTTAAGTGAATGAACCCAAGATGAACCAGAACGATAAAAGAATTCTTCCATTGCTTGTTTTGTTCCTGTATTGCATACGTTATATTGTCAAGTACATTTACCATATATCCATGTAATTTCCTCCCACATACGTAACAAGTAGGGACCCGGGGGGCTCAAGGAGTTAGGTCGCTGGATCTAACAACTCATACAAGCCTATCACCAATACGGCGTGGGTTCGCTCCCGGCTTTGTAAATTACAAAAAAGGTGCACTCGACTCGCAGCTGCAAGTGATAAAGTTTACCAGCTGCTTGCCCATGGTCGGTGGTTCTCTCCGGGTACTCCGGCTTCCTCCACCACTAAAACTGGCCGCCATGATATAGCTGAAATATTGATGAAAGTGGCGTTAAACACCAAAAATCAAATCAAATCGTAACAAGTACATTTACTACATATCTGTATATAATTTCGTATACTACTACAACACGTTCATTTACTCAATACAGGGACGTAGCTAAGGCTTAATAGTGTGCACGCCATAATTACTTTCGACTAGATGCAAAATGGTGAGATCTGGGGCCATTCCAGGGTTTCATATAACATAGAATCAAATACAATTTTAATTACTTTGATAGACAAAACTATCCTAAAATTGTCAACAATCTGCCCTTCGTGTCTTAACAGATACGAACACCTCCATTGCTTTGTACAAGTCCACTTCAAAATCTCGGTGAATATGCATCAATCCTAGGGAAGATAGCCTGTCATTCTTCATAGTCGAACTAACACAAGTTTCAAACGTCTCAGTACACTAAGTGACATCTCAGCAGTAGCGCTTGCTACTGGCATGCTTAACAAAACACATAACATTGTATCCATAGAAGGATAGAGAACTGGATTTACAGAATCTAGGATGGTAAAAAGCAGGGCATATGAGAGGAGGGCTCGGCCGGTACATCGGTACAGGGTCCGGAAATCCACGAAAGGGCCCGTGAATCTCTGAGGGGCCCCACAGCCTTAGCCATTGACGTTTTATTTTATTTTTTTTCATTATTTTTTGGTATTTTCAACTCAAATCCACAGTTTTGAGAGAGGTTTCAGCCTGTTCTCAGACCCCAAAGCAGTATTGTTCCGCCTTGCAAAATTTCTCTTGGTGGCCCTGTTGCAGGTACATCGTCATATTTCTTTTTCACAACCTATAATAAAATGAAAAAAAAATTATCATATCGTCGGAAAAGTTCCAAAAATTCAATAAAAAAATCGTAGAAATAGGCAAATTTGATATCCCTAACACACATATATATGACCGCCCACTTTCCTGACTTAGTACAGGTACTTCAGTAAAAAGTGACGAGGTAAAACTAGTTGGATTATAACTTGCCATTGTCTTAAGAAATACCAATATAGCCACATCTCCTCTGAACTGTCGATCGAGAAAAAAAACATAATATACTAGACAGGTAATACGTGCATCATACTTGATAAATTCGCAATTAATATTTCGAATGTACAATAGCGACTTCCGCCCAACATGAAAATAGGACAGATTGATGTACTTGAAAAATCATCCCACCCAACGTATGAAAAATAGAAATAGCCTTATGTGATTTAAATACGTACTAACTGCATTACATGTAAACCGCATGATGCTGTTTGATAAAGACCTTTAGATAGAACAGGAAAAAATGAACACCTGCATGAAATAGTGTTGTAATTAAAGATCATGAACGTGATTTAGAAGTTTAAAGAATTTCAATGTTTATTATAAATAAGGTTGAAACAAGTCACATTTTGATATCAATTCGGTTGTATTTCACTTTTTTGACGATTTCAATTACGGAAGACGGACCGCAACCAGGACCAAATGAATACCTGAATGAAATAGTGTTGTAATTAAAAACCATGTACGTGAAATATAACACTGAAGGAATTTCAATAAGAATACAAAAAAGTATTATTATTATAAATTCAATATCCTAATTTTTGTATAACCTGACGATGTGCACGCCATGGCGTGACAACGTATGTGCAGCTACGCCTCTGCAATATGCTTTGTATCATTCATATACTAAACTAAGATTTTTCAGCTTAATTCATTTTTGCAAATACTGATGATGTCAGTCCAATCAAAATGTATATGTGTCATTTGTAAACTTAAGGAGTTTGTAAAATTGTTTTGTCCTCTTTTCTTATTTTCATTATTTTCATTTAATTTATTGCTGATTGTTTCTTTCATTCTTTTGGTTTCTTCCCGTTTTTTCTGTTTGTTTTCCTTCTCTTCCTGTTTTACTAATGGTCTTTTAGCCTTTTCTACTTTACGTTTTTCTTTTTCTTCAATCTGTCGCATTTTCCTTTCCTGAGTTTCCCTTTTTTGTCTATACACCTCATCTCCGGAGATCACGAAATATGACTCCTTATTTGGTCGTTTGCGTTTTAAAGAAGATGATGGAACAGGGAAGCATTCGTCTGTCACCGACTGGGCAACGCTCTTACTGCTTTCGTCACAGCTCATTGTTCCTCGAGTTTTGAACTTTTTCCAAGATTGGAATATAGAATCATTTTCAATGTCCATGTTACTAGCTAAAGCCGCAGTATAGATTAGTAGTTTTTCTGTGGACAGAGGTGACTCAACAACGTCAAGCGCTATGTCGTCTGTGCATTCTATACACTATGTTTTTTCCTTTTTGCCCCTCTTCGCTGTTACAAATTATTAACATGTCAGCAAGGAGTTCGTCGTCAGGAAGGTCATTCAGAGAGGTGTCATCAGCATAGTTTAATTTGTAGATTAAGGAATTATTTTGGTCTAAAGATAATGCAGATTACACAAACCATCCGTAGTTATTGGCATCGACAAAGTTATTGAGGAAACAACATTAGATTCCAGTGTTGTATCATATGTGGATGAGACAATATTTGCAGCTAGTGATTGGTCCGTTGCTGCAACTGTAGTAAGTGTGTTGTTAGCATCGTCATACCCATTCGAATCATCTTGTGCAGACTTGTCTAGACCTTCGGCGCTGACATTTTGCATTTGAACTTTGGATGCCGGCTCGAGTACGTCAGTTGGAGAATATGCCTCATCTGGTATTGCACCAGGGTTGTAATCCCGGTTGCCGTGAATCCACTCTTAAGGTTATTTGGCGTCATTGCTTTTTCCCAAGCCTGTGAAAATACTTTGAGGAATTGGGCGTGGCCAACTGCAATGCGGTCATGCGAATGAAATTATCCAATTCGGCGTTCCAATGATTTTTAAGCGATTTGAATACATACCTATCAAAATGTTGTGTCCAATGGCTCGTGTGACTAGGTAATTCAAGAAGAATTATGTTTTCGTGTCTTGCAGTTTCAGTGAATTCAAGGTTGTTGTGGGACGAATGACCGTCAAATATAAGTAGCTGCGGCATTGCTGGCCCGATGGATTTGATAAATGTTTCAACAAACCATAGCCTATCAATGCCATCCTTGGTCCACCCACTTTCGGAGACAGAAAATGTTTTCCCAGCAATGGGTGAGCCTTTTCCTGCTGACTGCGTATCATAACCATGTAGCTTCTTTTTACTTTTCCCAGGCATTATGAAGTGGGGAGGAATATAGCTACCTGCGGCATTACCACCTGCTATCACGGTGACAGTTTCCGTAGCTCCAGAAGTTTTTCCGTGGATAGATTTAGCTCCCTTTTTCGCTATCACTTGCCGAGGCTTGTGCGCTACATTTAAACCCGTCTCGTCCATATTCCATATCCTTTCTGGGAAGGATGCGAAATTGTCATAGAAAAAATACTAAACTACAAATTTTAAAACAAATAATATCATTTCAGGGAAGATACTTCGAATTTGAAATAAAACGTCTCATCTAGATCAATATATCATATACATGATTAAGCTATAGGACCTACAATTACTTTATGAAGGAACTAGCATGACTTACTTATGAAAAAATACTTGATATAGAGTCGGACACTGTCCGACTTATGATCAAACAAGGCCCGTTAAAAATGTCCTTCTATACAAAAATATTCGTTTTTGTACATAAAACTACCTCATATCTTAATAGTAACACTACGAATTTTGTACACATTTGCGTTTTAGTATTTTGCTGTACACGTAAGTCTTATTTCTGAACAGGTGAAAAGAATGAATTCCTAAAAATCTTATCTTTTTACGTTTCAAAGTTGCCGCTGTTGTTCACTTTTTGCCATTCTCTATCCAGAGTTGTCGTTCCTGTTACGCTACACAACATCTCTGTCAACTCTCATTTTACAAGATTCTTGTAAAACTTAGAAACAGTAAAAAAAATGTACTTAAAATTGTTTTAATTATTGTAAATATCAATAAAGACGAAAATAAATTACTCATTTCAAATCAATTCTCTCTTAAAAATGATTTTACCCCCCATTTCTTGGAGAACTATTTTGCGCAGGTAAACATCAAAAAGTTAAAAACGATCAAAATAATTTTTAAGAGAGAATTGATTTGAAATGAGTGATTTATTTTCATCTTTATTGATATTTACAATAATTAAAACAATTTTAAGTAGATTTTTTTTACTGTTTCTAAATTTTACAAAAATCTTGTGTAATGAGCGTTGACAGAGATGTTGTGTAGCGTAGCAGGAACGACAACTCTGGATAGAGAATGACTTTTTGCATGTAGGCGTGGTCAAAGACCGGAAAAACGTGACATATAAGGGGAGATTTAAAAAACAGCAGATTGGAGCTCCGAGATTGCGGTGCAATCGTTGATAAATAACTTTAAGCTTGAGCAAATAATCAAAAATACCTCACAATATCGTCCGACTTACGATCCAGTCCGACTTTCGATCACTCTACCCTAATAGTTATATTTTCCTGCAATATCAGTAAAGCTCGACATTTCTTGTTATAAATAGCACATAAGATATGTAAGATGAGTAAAACAGACAAATATTTCCTCACAGATTAGCTTCCATAATTTATAAATATAGTTGTATATAGGTAAGCCATAACTGCGATTAAGATTACTTCACTTGTCATATCACCATATGTATTTTAAATATGCAAATTCTTCCTATTTAATTAATATGACTAAAAACACAAATATCTCTTTCAGCAATTTTCGGCAGTAACATTTTTTTATATTTATTGTCAAGCTAAAAGAAATGTAAATTAGAAGCAACAATCATAATTTTTAGATAACAATTAACAATGATTAACTGACTTCTGTCCATCTTTAATAATTGTCATAAAGACATTTATGAGGAATCCTCACTGCTTAGTGATTATTTTTAGTCTTTAACATATATATGTTCAAGTGTCAAGTTACTTCTACAAAGTCCAAGGGTATTTTATTTCAACTGGAGACAATTCAGAAACCACTTATCATAGTTGGAGAAAACCTTCATTGTGATTGGTTATCCAAGTTCTCATCACGGTGTTTAATGTCCGAAAGTGGTTGTTTCATCAATAACAAAACCCCTTTGGTTCTTTGTAGAAGTTCACTTTTTGAATCGGCAACAAGTTCTCCACGTGAGCGAAGAAACTCTTTCAATTGTTTTACTTTAAACTGATCGAGATCGGCAATTGACACGTCCATACAATCGGTTGTTTACATTAACGACTGNATTTATTTTCAATGACACGAATAATACATTACATATGTAATATAAAAATTAAGGACTTTTTACTCGGTGAATATGTTATATATAGACCTCGTAAAAAGTCCATAATTGTATAATATTATTGAGGAATCTAAATTAATTTCAGAAAATATGTCGCCAAATGTCATTCATTGTGTCACACGCCACCAGTTTCATGTATTTCAGACATTTTTACATAGACTCTTAAGGCCAAATAAGGGTTCGTCAACTCGGATTTTCATTTACATTTTTGTAGCCCAGGAACCTCGAATATTCAATTGTTTTCATTAATTTTTATTTCATTTAATTCAGCTTGATTCAATGTATCATTTTCAAGTTCAGAAAATGACACACATGCAATTATCAATGATATCGTCTATATAGATCATCTGAAAATTGCAGACGTCCTGGCGTCGCCATCTTAGATATGCAAATGAGCAAAATACCCATCATTTCTGGCTATGGCACTTTTGTTAAAATATAAGAGCATTTTAGTATGATTAAAACAAATAAAGTGGATGTATATTTTTTAATTGTTGAATTATTTTTTACTTGAATTTAGTGCGGAATTAGAAAGCTTCCGTATCAACTGAAATTTATGGATAGAAGAGCTACGGAACGCATATATATTTTTTTTTTTAATTACTTTTACATGTCTTCTTTCATAAACTGAAAACCAAATTTGATTACCAATTGTAGTTTTTTTAATAATATATTTTTTTTCTAATGACTACCCTATAGAACATGCATTGTAAATAATTGCACTCTTGTAACCAGAAGTTACATTTATTTAACTGTTACCGTTACTCGCGATAATTATAAAAGGAATAAGGACACAAAGCATAAAAATAAAAGGAACCAGTTTATGATTGTTTCCGGTTTGTCTTAAAACCAAAACGACGATCAATATGCACAGAGCAAATAACTTACCCGACGGAAAACTACGACTACAATTTTACTTTCCCGGCATGAATTTTCACTTTCCCCGGGTAACGGGGAAATGGGAATTATGAAGGCCTGTACATGTAAGTCTTAACTTGAATTAAGTGTTGCTTAGGGAAATCTTTAATTGATTGATGGATGGATGGATGGATGGATGGATGGATGGATGGATGGATGGATGGATGGATGGATGGATGGATGGATGGATTGATTGATTGATTGATTGATTGATTGATTGATTGATTGATTGATTGATTGATTGATTGATTGATTGATTGATTGATGTTGCATGCCAACTTAAGCAGTATTTCAGCTATATCATGGCGTGAACAATTTTACAAATAAATTTCCACTGTGACACATCTACCAGACTCTTAGAAATAAAACTTTTGTTTATACAATAATTGTGTTATGTATGCAAATAAAAAAAATAAAAGGATAAAAACATATTATCATCCTTCCCTCCCGCTATCTCTACCTGCTGACCCAATAAGCAAAACTCGTATCAAAGTCCACGTGAGCTGAGCTTGACTTATCAACAGGCAGCAGGAGTTATCACCAAATTCTCCCAACATATAGACGATAATTACTGTGAAGATGACAAAAGAAATTAAAATTCAGCAACACCATTAGCTAGTTAACATTTCATTTTTTTAAACATAAATCAAATTAGTAACTGTCGTGTCAGCAATATCAACAAACATCGTCTTACAAAAATATACTTGACACAATTCTTGATAACCTCTCCTGGGACTACTTTTTTACGTCATAATCGAGGTCATGACCTTTGTGCTTTCTAAACCGGAACGGAATTGGTAAACAAAACCGCAAATGAAAATGGGTGAAAAAATCAACATTCTTAACATTTATTTATACCAAATACAAACAAATTCACAAATTTTACAAACATTAATTTAAACCTATTGTCAAGAAAACAACATGACCCCCCCCTTTTTCAAGCTGGTCCAAAGCAATAATTTCGTCTGCTAAACTAAAACAAAACAAACAAAATGACCTCTGATAATTTTGAAGCACAAACAAGGAAACATTTGTTTTAATATTAGCCTACAGGAAATATTATTTGCATACAGATTTCAAAATCTCGTATATTCAGCCATCAAACTAGGTTAGGATTTGACCTTCTCTTACGCGTGTACATATGTACTTAATTGACGCAAGAGATGCTCTAACCTCTGAGCTACATAGTCTTGTCTTATTTTGACAGTAAACAAACGGACATAATGAAATCCATGGCACAAATATTATGTCCTTTTGTAATATGAGGGGTCATAATTTATCTAAAAAAACAAGACATTTCGCAGGCCGGTTGGGCTAGACCGCTATTTGTCATTATTTGTGACTATACGAGCAACTATAAACACCCGAGGTGATTCATCTACATAGTTTTCAGCAGTTTGATAAAACAAAACCTCGTGTATATAATGTAAGAGTTGTCAAACGATCCTGACACTACAAATCTTACCTGAAGCGACCAACAAATCCTCATTGGAAGAAAGCGCCATCTAGTAGATCTATAACTTGTAAGGAGTTGAACTTGCCGCGGTGCTTGAATATGATTTCATTTAAATTTTCATTATTCTAAATTATTGTCTGTGAACTAAATTTGTTTTGTTAAATGTTCATCAAGTTACGTTATAAAATCCACCATTCACTGTAATAAAGAATGGTATCTTTGCAAACTAACTTAGGAACTATGTTTTGAAGCGTATTTTGCCTAAAGTAGTGAGTGCGGATGCATATTTTGAATCATGTGATTTTTCCCGCGAAAATACAAATATCGAAACCTATAGATGTACAATATATCCGTGTTTATGTTTGATTTAATGATGATAAACATGTCATCTGAATGTGAATATGATTGATGCTAAACATATCAGCCTGCTCGACAGAATATGAAATTTTTGACTCGTTCGCTTCGCTCACTCGCCAACAAACTTCATATTCTGGCTCGACAGGCTGATATTTTTGGTATCAATCAATTCACAGCTAGATAACATATACTTATTTAGAGCTTATGTATATACAAAAAGCAATTTCTTTAAAAAAAATTCTAAATAATATCGCTTGACACATTTGTAAATAAATCAGTTAAATTGTTGACATTACTGGGTAAAACGTAGATATCTAATATGGTGCACATGTCCTTGAAGTATATAGAGACTTATCCCCGGTTTGAAAATTATAACAGTGGTTGATTGGTTAAAACCCCGTGTATGAAAAACCCATATTCTCGGGTGTTGCTAGACCATATCACCAGGTGTAACTAGCCATTAACCAATCAAATGTTGTTGTAATTTTCAAAACGGGGATAATATGACGTTAAAGCTCGCGACGTTGCGCTCCTAATTCAAATTCAGTTAATTTTAGCTACATATTGAATATAATGCTGTTAATTTGATCAACTATAGGGTTCTACCAATGGCAGTACGCTAAATCGGGTAATAAACACTCCAAACTTTCATATTGTTTACTTATTCTTTCCAAAAACACTTTTACGTGGGCCGCGGGCTCCAAAATGTCTTAGTTTTTAATATAACCGAGGATGAATTCGTTATCTACGTTCCTATCCTTAGATATGAAGATTTTAACAGCAGTCAGTAGCCTGTACAACCTTCGGCTGTACCGCAGGGTGTACTTGGCTACTTCCGGGTGTTATTCAAATCTCCATATCTACGAATAGGAACGTAATTAACTTATAATTGAACCTTGAAAGGACATTAATGAGTGAATGTCACGCTCCTAGCACATGTACATGACAAGAAGAGTTTGAAGATACCAAAGAGGTAATCAGAATCCAAGAATTCAGAAGATTTTGATAAAAAAAAGAAGACCAAATACACGAAGTGTACTCATAGAGCGTGTCAAAGTCCGTGCAAGTTTCCCGCGACTGGTCAATAGCATAAAAATCAATATTTCAACAAGTCATGACTAATTAAAAAATAAATCATGGAAGCCAGAATGTGTTGGAAGTCTTAACATTAGTCTTTTATCGCGAGCCAGAAGCGAGGGATAAAATCTACTATAATATACGCTATCAGTCTCAAGATGTTATATATCACGTTTTAGAGTGCAGTAGTTTTGTTAAAAGGTGAGGCGTCAGACGAACCTTTTAACAAAACCACTGCACTCTAAAACGGGATATATAACATCTCGAGACTGATAATATTTTTATCTGAATGTTCTAACATTAATTAGTATGTCCTTAATTATCATGATTATAGGAAAAACATAAATTATGTGTATCTTTGGACAAAGGTCACAGAGAACGATTATTGATTTTCTGTCAAGTAGTGAAATGTGGGTCACCTGTTGCAATATATAAATAGACAGCAGCGATGTCATATCATTTTCTGTGGTTTATGAAATATAGGTCAGAGACGTCGTCTGCTGTGTGAGCCAGATTGTTGATTTTCTGTCACGGCACTTCTTCAAAGAAGTTTCTGTCACCGCACGTCTTCCATGAATCCTTAGAAGTACCTTGTTAGCCAATCAAATTTCTACTTGTCACGAGAACATCAGATAATATCCGCCAATCCATGTTAACACTCAAAACACATTTTGGCTTCCATGATTTATTTCGATTCTGAAATGTCTAAGAGTACAAATACGCTAGTATATTTTGATTGGAAGACGGTAATTTATACATACGCTTGCGGAAAAAGTCGCACAAAATTTATGTAACTCGAATAATACTGCGCCCTCTATCGGCATTATTCGGGTCACAATTTATGCTGCCAATGGAAATGTCAGTCACATTTATCGGTGCATATACTAATGAGATAATACGAAGAAATAATTAAGGGGTTTTTTTAACAAAGGGAAAGAGTGAGACCATGTTAGAATAAAAAATTAAATATCCGGTCATAAA
>MJUT01015970.1:170610-186710 GCA_002080005.1 Gigantidas platifrons | reverse complement strand
TGACTTTTTACACCGCCACCGTCTTCTTAGTACTAAACTATTAAGTCTAAATTTTTTAAAGAATCGTCTCATCTTAATTTTCAAACTGGTTTTAATTTCGGAAGATATCAACACCTTGTTGAAAAGTATGTTGTCACATGGGTACATATGACGAAAGATGGTATTAGCAATTATATTGTGTATCCCTAAAATGAGTGTGAAACGGACCCTTGCCTGCAGTTGAGTTGTACTCCCCACTTCTGCCGATAAACGCTACATCTTGGGGNTTTCATTGTTGTTTGGTATATATAATTTAATATCCCAGATAAGGGGCTATCAACAAGAGATGTATATAAAGACTGTTATCGATCTATTATAGTCACACGTTTTATGTGGTATCTTCATGTATGTAAGCTGTAATTTTATTGGATAAGACGAGGGTAACATTCTGCTCTGACACATGGCTCAGCGGGTAACAATTGTTTTACTGTCATCCTCTCATTTAGAGCCTCAATTTGATGATTATGAATCAATTGAAACATTAAAATGAAAAAAAACATCATTGCAAACGAGAAAGTGAAAACATTCGGTATAATAAATTAAATAACATATAGTTGAGAGGGTGATAGATCAGATTGTTACCCTTCGAAAAAGACATTGTCAACCTCTGCTTTGCCTCAGTTGACAATGTTTTTCCTCAGGGTAACAATCTGATCTATCACCCTCTCAACTATATGCTATTTATATAATATTACATATTCATGAAGGAGTAATTGTTTATGTATATAAAGTATCATCCTTCTTCATTAGTTGAGATTTACATTTTACATATATTCATGTGCTCGCCAGTCTGTCTGTTCTGAAAAATTCCCGATAATCGGGTGACATTTTCTTCTACGTATTTATTAATATTTACCTATGCAGTTTTGAAAATCATGGTCGACAACATATGTGTTTGTGCCGTCGCATTTTGCGCCAGCTTTTCCAAGGTGTGTTTGATTCTTTAGGAACAGTTTCAAGGATTCAAGATCACAGTAAGAACAGTCCAGCGGGTTAATATCAAAACCCCTGTTAAAAAAAGGGTGAAATATGAAACGAGTGGATTACTTCCGGTCAATTATAATGGCCCACTCTCATCCATTATTGATTTTAATAAACCTCTCTATATATATGTATCTAGGATTGGTCCGATCAGCGGTCACATGACTGACAATTGCGACGTTTCCTTCGACAACCCCAAATTCAAATTCCACCAACAGACTCAGAGCTATAAATTCACTAGCAACATAGCAGCTTTTCTCTCTGTGGTTTTGATTACCGATATGCTTGAAAGCTGCATACAAACATCATATGACCAAAACGTTCAACTGATTTTAAAGAGTTATCTCCCTGTACCCCCTTAAGGAGATATACCAAAGATCTGTTGTTTCAGTGACCTGGCACTATTAAAATCCAACTAATCGTGTTGATCTAGTACAAAGCGGATCTCATCGAAAATTAACTTGTTCTCGTCATAATATATTTGACAAATATAACCCGTAGTATTCTGAGACTTTGATTATGTCATCAAATGTGCTTCAAACCTTAGCTGTGTACCTCCTTTAAACACAAATGTAAACACATAAACTAAACAACCTCATCCCAATATTTGATGGACTCATTTAACGTGTTTGACGACCAATGAAATGCAACACAACAAATATATTGAACAATCGATAAACATATATCCCACTGTATGTCTCGATATTTTGTAGGCTCGTCGTTGATTGGACGGTAGAAAATATTTTGGGGGTATCGATGTTGCCTCTGTTTTTTACGATTTTTCGATTGGATGTTTGGAAAGTGTGGTATTTTTTGTTTTTCTATTAGATGTTGGAACTGTTCCGACAATGTGGTATTTTTTGTTTTTCTATTAGATGTTGGAACTGTTCCGACAGTGTGGTATTTTTTGTTTTTCGTTTTATTCAACAGTTGGACAATATTACAACCACCCAGTTGAATGTTTGTTTGTTTGTTTGTTTGTGTGTTTGTTTGTGTGTTTGTTTAACACCACTTTCAACAATATTTCAGTTATATCGTGGCAGCCAGTTTTATTGGTGGAGGAAACCGCAGAACCCGGAAAGAACTACCGACCTGTCGCAAGTCACTGACAAACTTTATCACACAATGTTGTACACCTTGCACTGATAGAGATTCGAACTCACAACATCAGTGGTGATAGGCACTGATTGCATACGATTACCGCCACGACGGCCTCTCCACCCAGGTACTATTTTATGACCTATTGATTATATACTGTTGTCTTGTGTTATTTTGTGTGTTTTATAGACTTATTGCAGTAATGTTTATAACTCACAGACTGACTAGTGCCGGTAAGTCATACAATATATTTCCATCTACTGACGTCAATTTGTTATTACCAAACCACCTGTAATATCAAAAAATATGCATTTAAGAAAAGTTTGAAGATACCAAAGAGGTAATCAGAAGCCGTAAATGGAAGAACAAGGACAATATGACAAACAACAATCTATAACACACCACACAGAAAACATAAGATCGAGCAAAACGAGCCCCACTAAAAACCGTGGTGAACTCATGTGCTCCGGAAGGGTAGGCAGTTCCTTCTTCTCCAGAGGCACACGTCGTGTTACTCTTGCCACAACCCGGTGACAAGTCATGAATGAGGAAAGGACAGGACAGTGATTACAACGTACGAAACATGTCCATGGTCATTTGTGACACAGATACTCCGTAACAGTTAACCCAGTCATGGTGACGACCTTAGAACTGTTTAAAGTAATGACTTCAACTTACCCACTAGGAACCCTTGGATCAATAGCTTGTCTGTTAGAAACAACCCTCTCTCAAGGAAATCATGATAGGAACCAAACGCTCTTGAATACTTATCAACTGATAGGTATATAGACAATAACAGTGCACTGACTTGACATAAAATCGATATACGGATGAGGCTTGGAATCGGGGGGACATGCGAGAGTTTCCCGAGCATTTTCCCAGATTCGTGCAAATGCGTATATCGAATTTTATGTCAAGTCAATGCACTGTTATTGTCTTTATTCTGCACTCATTATTGACATTAATGGATATTACTACCAATATTCAAATTATTTAAAAAGTTAGTTACCCCCAAGAGGCCCCAACTGATTTCTAAATGTTATAAACGGTCAGTGACCGTTTATCACTTGTAATTCTAATATGACGTCCTTCAAACGCTTTGAGTCCAAACCCGTGCTAAAAATAATATATACCAACACCCATTGTAATTTATGACGTCATCGACCATTTATAACGATATTTTACCAATTTTTACATATTAGAATCGAAATAATTCATGGAAGCTATATGTATATATTGTTTTTACCACGGGTAGGCCCTTTATGTCAGCTTTTTACCCCTCGCTAACGCTCGGGGTAAAACTTCGTGACATAAAGGGCCTACCCGTAGTAAAAACAATATATACATATGACTTCCATGAATTATTTCTTAAATATACTGTCAACACATTTTGACTGCTCAAATAGAACGATTGCAGTATAAATATATATAATAGCACCATATTGCGCTGAGAAATCAAAAAACAAATCAACGATATATGTTTTCTTGTTCCAAAATAACGTTAGTTTTGAGAAACTGAAAAGTTTGCGTCCTGTAATATGACATTTCAAATAAGAACTATCTTTTAATCGTAAATTTTGGGAAAGTTTGTCTGATCATATATTTCTTTTATATAAATGATTCGATAACCCACGACACATAGCTTCCGATTTAATTCTTTCTTTGGGGATTTATTTCCATTTCTAGCGACTTTCACTTGTCAAATACAACCAAGTGTGTTTGCTTAGTTCAAAATGGACAGCATTATCATTCAATAAGTATTTAATCATATATAGAATTATATTACGAAAACTTACAGAACCTTTAGTGAGGTTAATCCTTGAAATACTTGTAGAGGGAAAGAGTTCACATTGTTTCCGTCAAAGTTCCTGAAATAAAAATATAATCAATATCAAATCCTGTTGAAAGTCCCTGTATTCATATTCAAAACAGTCTATTGCTTAATGTAGCTATAATACAATCGAATAAGTCCCCATTGATGTACATAAAATTGCTCTATTTTACTCCACAAGTTGGGGGTACATTTGACTAATAATATTTGGCTATAACCAAAGGTGGTTTTTTTTTTCTTTGTTTGCTTTTTTTTTGTTGCCTTTATGAATCTTTATATATCTGAACAAATCCTGTAATAATTATTGAGCACACAGATATCTTTTTAAAATCATCAGAACCAAACGCAATTGAGTGAATGAGAACAGGATTTTCTCAAAGCTTAAAAAAAACATGAACAATATGAAATCCCCGGGAAAAGATGGATTCACAACAGAATTTTACATTTTTATCTGGCTTAATGTTAAGCAAATGATAGCTAAGTCCTTTATTGAAAGTGATTCCCCACAAACAATTTATATAAGCCAAAGACAAGGAATAATCACCTGTATTCCAAATGAAGGAAAATATAAATACTCCTTACAAAATTGGCGACCAATTACCCTGCTAGAGACCTATTAGGGAAAAAATGGAAGAGATGGCATTCCTGGTCTGCTGGTTCTGCTATGAAAAGGTTTTGATGCTACATAATGGTACTTTCTGTATAAAATATTTCAATTTTAGGCTTTGGTGAGTCTTTTTGCTTACTGTGATATCAGCAGCTGTATAATAAATAATAGACACTGCTCAGATTATTTCAAAATGGGTAGGAGTGTATGTCAGATTGATCCTCTGTCATCTTATATATTTATATTGGTTCTAGAATTACTCGCTGAAGCCTTAAAAATGATAAAGATATTACCAGCGTACAGATGTAAAATTTTGAATTTCTTCTCAGCCACTATGCAGATGATTCGTCTTTAGTTTCAAATGATAATCCTCAATCGTTAGGCAAGTTATTATTTTTACTGTCCTTTTGCTCCATATATTCTGGTTTAATAGTAAATCTAGACAAAACGGAAGCAATAGGGTCTGGCTCTAAACATGGATCGAGGGAGAAATATTTCCTCCACAATTATATAACTTGGATTCAAACAGGTATATTCAAACTACTTGATATTAAATTTGACCTAAATGCACCAAACAAAACTTCCAGAAAAACTTCAAAATATTAATAAGATACTACGTGCTTGGTGCTGGGATGATTTAACATTTATTGTGAAAATTACAATGTTCAAGTCACTTGCATTCCCAATCCTAATATAAATTCCAACACTTCTGACAAACCCACTGACAATGTATTAAAAGATATAAAACAATATTAAAAGTTTCTTTGGAATCGAAGAAGGGATCAGGTTAAGAGGGAAATAGTAATAAACAGTTACAAGGATGGTGGTTTGAAAATGATTGATATTAAACTTTTCTGTCAAGCACCATGGATCCAGAAATATATTGATCCTTTTAATTTTTCTCCGTGAAAAATGCTATTAATTGATTCTTTAGAAAAATGGGGTGGGGACAAAATTGTACTCTTTGGAAAAGATGGACTGAACATTTTCAACCCTTTTTGGAAAGACTTTCTTGACCATTTTAGTAACTTACAAAATGAAAAAGTGATAGTTGGAAATGATGTCTTGAGCTATTCCATATGGCTTAATAGTCGTATTAATGTCAACAACAAATCTCCCTGTTTGAAGAATTTTATTGAAAAGGACATTTATATTATATATTATAAATGACTTACTTGATGAAAATAAATAATGAGCTATGGAATTTTTCAAGACATATATCATGTTCAAACCACATTCATTGAGTTCTATCATAATATACTGAAGTGCAGGGCCCAGGTGGCTCAATGAGTTAGGTAGTTGGATTACCTAGCAACTCTTATACTGCAATTGGTAACTTTAAAGCATTCATAAAGGGGGTCGTATAAACTTTTGCTTTATACTGGACAATGTCCTGTATAAAGTATTTAGGCCACGCCCCGTTTTGGAACTTTTGCTTTATACTGGAAAATGTCCTGTATAAAGCATTTTTTAAATGGGGCCCATGACGGGGAATACGAATTTTAACTTTTTTTTTATATAGAAAACAGTGAGGAAAAAATATAGTATTGCAGTATAAAAACAATATAGGTATGATGTCTTTTTATATGAGATGTATTTGTCTATACTATATTTGTTTCTCACTATTTTCTATATAAAAATAAATAATTAAAATTCGTATTCCTCGTCATGGGCCCCATTTAAAAAATACTTTATACAGAACATTGTCCAGTATAAAGCAAAAGTTCCAAAAATGGGCATGGCCTAAATGCTTTATACAGGACATTGTACAGTATAAAGCAAAAGTTTATACGACCCCCTTTCTCAATGCTGTAATGTTACCAATTGCAGAATAAATATTTTTTTTTGGGACTGTAAGGTGATAATAAAACATTCTGGTTTTCGGTCTTGGACTTTCTAAAAAGTATAAATGGCAGCAATGTAAGAAGAGTTTGAAGATACCAAAGGGGCAATCAAAATCCGCAAATCGAAGAAGGACAGACAACACAATGGCCAAAAAAAAAAGGACAAAAGGCCAAACACCGGTCTTTATAACAACACGAACCCCACTAAAAACCGGGGTGAACTCGTGTGCTCCGGAAGGGTGAGCAGTTCTTGCTGCACTATTGGCAACCGTCGTGTTACTCTAGTTACTTGATGAAGGTCATTCCAGAAACACGTCGTGCGCACTAGATTTGATATTATATTTTTATTACAGACCCGGTAAATTTTACTCCAAAAGGTCTTGGGAAATGTACAATTTGAAAGTAATCTACCTGTCCCGAATTGTAGACTTATTACATATATTACTTGTATATATGTAGGTCAAAGGATATGCTATTAAATTTTAATATAGGATTAAAGGATTAAACACTGTTTTTTAGGAAATTATCTATGTATAAACTCCGGCAGCTCACTCACAAACTGAACAAAATCCGAAGGACTTTATGTAAAGTTTGTGAGTGAGTTGCCGGTGTTTATACATACATAATTTCCTAAAAACACAGTGCTTAATCCTTATACTTCTTATTCTTGGACATCATGTTTGTTTTCGACGCTAAATACTATTAAAGAAATACCCAAGCAGAGCCTCAAACAATTGTAGCGTTACGGTGTAGGAATATGAAAAAAATGTCGCCATTTCAGCCATCGTCGAGTAGCCGACGAACCTTCCTACAATTCTTGATTGGGATTAATTTACGAGTAAAAGGTACATAAAACTCATTTATTTTATTCATTTATACTGAACATGTTTTTATGTTGGAAACATTTAAAATCGTTCCGGTATTGTGTTTTCATTCATTTAAATCTACGATGACTTGGCGGTCGTCGTATTTGTGTACATTGGATACCGGGTAAAAAAGTAGTCCGACAAACGGAAATATTGATTTATAAATTCCTTTCTAATGACGAAGAATAAGTGACGACACCCAATCGGATTACGAGTTATTGATAAATTCTAATTTACGATTATTTCATGTGACTATTTGAATTTGTCGTTGGCGGATGAACACGTTGGTGACGTCACAATACCAACCCAGATTATCAAGTATAGCAAAAATTTTCTCCAGGCGGATTAGCCAAACAGATTGCAGTATTTAAATCATATTAAATTACATCCGTATGAAATACTTACAAATATTCTAATGTAGGCACATGTTTAAAGGCATCAATGTGTATTGAAGTAATAGCATTGTTGTCAATTTGCCTGAAATAAGCAATATAAAATATAATACATGTACAATATATATAAAAATAGGTTAAAGTGGAATTTGTGGTAGTGCCTACCGCCAAAATTTGTGGACGGAGCTTATCAGCAAAAATATCCGTTGATATGAACAGCATATTTATGATTCTGTATGTCACATGACCAACGTGACCAAGGTCACATACCTCAGAAATTTGAAGTGATTTTTGTAGGTTTTAGACTGATGAAGAATATTATTTTTAATAAGACTAAAGGTTTCGTAGGGGGGAACACTAGTGACCATGCCTGTCAAATATTTTGCACCAGAAGTAATTATTAAACTGTGTATCATTGATTTTTCCTCCTCGAGATGACCGTGGCCAAAATAATGAAGAAACTGGATGTTTGCTCCGCCCACAGCTATTTATACCCACGCTCCCGCTTTAAATATATATATATTTACGGGCACCCTAACTCTTACTTGAAGGGGTAAACCACTAATATTTCTACCATTAATGTTCTTGTGTGCAGGACCGGATTAAGCCAAGTTATCTACGTTTGTATTACTATCACTGGGTCGATACCGCTGATGGTGGACTATTAGTCCCTGGGGGTATCATCAGTAGTCAGTGTTTCGGCACTGACATGGTTTATTAGATATATTTGCTATTGAAATTTACAGTTCCTAAATAATGTAATTATTATTAAAACTATGGTTCTCATTCCTTTACATTTTTATTGACTTTGAACGTATCTGATGAAGGTTATTCCAGAAACGCGTCATGCGCACTGAATTTAATATCTGCTTTTTTATTGACCAATTGCTCCCAAGTGGGCCCCTCGCTGGCGCTATCTACTCTCGGCTGCTCAAGTACACACAAGACAATGCAGGTTTCAAAGAGAACATGATTATGGGCCCCGCACCTCCTAAGGTCGACCCTGCTTGTGTGTAACCTATTATTGGCCATTTTGTGTTTACCCTTTTCTTTTTCTTTTTGTCCTTCCAATTACGGCTTCTGATTACCCCTTTGGTATATTTAAAATTGTTTTCTCTCGCGAAAATGAAATGGAAAGTATGTCAAATAGACGTCGACACTTGAAAACGAGAAATTGTATTTTCGCGACCGTTTCTCTTATAAGTGGATGGAACGTATTCATAATGAAAAACTTACAGCTGTGATAATGACGACAGTCCTGCAAGTGAATCGGCGCCAATTTCTGTTATATCATTTCTATACACCAGCCTGTCAAAGAAAAGCAATATTTTAAACGTATTTCTGAGATGCAGGTAATTTTTAACCTAAATATTTTAATATTAAAAACGTAAATTAAAATGAAATAGATAATTTAGGTAATATAAAGTCAACCTTTTCTAGCTTCATTTCGATGAAAAACATCAGCCAAAAATTATTTGTCGTCATGACAATATGCAATCTAAATGCATGTCACGCTTCGCTTAATTTCCAATTATGCATACGTACAGTTATTATTGATTTCTAAAAAAAGAGGCGCCGGCTGCAAAAACTTTGGTTTATTGGATATACATGTATGTATTATTGAAATTTACAGTTTCTAAGTATGTAATTTTTATCAAAACTAATATATTAGCGCAAATTTCAACATATTATTTTTTTTTCATTTTTCTATCATTTCAATGCATAAACTCGTGAATCACTGCAAAACAATGACAGAAAAAGAAATAGAATCAGAAACAAGAAATACCACACTTTCGGAACAGTTCAAAAATCCAATAGAAAAACAAAAAATACCACACTGTCAGAACAGTTCAAAAATCCAATAGAAAAACAAAAATATCACACTGTCGGAACAGTTCAAAAATCCAATAGAAAAACAAAAAATATCACACTGTCTGAACAGTTCCAAAATCCAACAGAAAAAAAAAATATCACACTGTCGGAACAGTTCAAAAATTCAATAGAAAAACAAAAAATATCACACTGTCGGAACAGTTCCAAAATCCAATAGAAAAACAAAAATATCACACTGTCGGAACAGTTCTAAAATCGAATAGACAACTCATAGAGAGAGACAAAATCGACAACCCTAACATGACTATTATCTTTTCTGGCTTGGTATAGGCACTTCAATATAAAGTGTTGGGGTTAAACCATTTTCTTTCCTGGCTTGGTACAGGCACTTCAATATAAAGTGGTGGGGTTAAACTAGTTTCTTTCCTGGCTTGGTATAGGCACTTCAATATAAAGTGGTGGGGTTAAACCATTTTCTTTTCTGGCCTGGTACAGGCACTTCAATATAAAGTGGTGGGGTTAAACTAGTTTCTTTCCTGGCTTGGCACAGGCACTTCAATATAAAGTGGTGGGGTTAAACTAGTTTCTTTCCTGGCTTGGTACAGGCACTTCAATATAAAGTGGTTGGGTTGAACTAGTTTCTTTTCTGGCTTGGTAGAGGCACTTCAATATAAAGTGGTGGGGTTAAACTAGTTTCTTTCCTGGCTTGGTACAGGCACTTCAATATAAAGTGGTGGGGTTAAACTAGTTTCTTTTCTGGCTTGGTACAGGCACTTCAATATAAAGTGGTGGGGTTAAACTAGTTTTATGTGCATAACCCTCCCCTCAATAAGCTCAAATTACAGACATTATCTCTTTTAATGTAAAACCGTTAATAAGACTTTGATGGTATTAAATAAAAGTATATTCAACATTGGGGGTCGTCGTGGTCGTGATCGTATGGTAGTTGGATTTATAGCTACCTGTGCAATCAGTGCCTATCACCACTGAAGCTGTGAGTTCGAATGCCGCTCAAGGCGAGGTGTGCTCGATACAGCACTATGTGATGAAGTTTGTCAGTGACCTTCGGAAAGTCGGTGACTTTCTCAGGGTACTCCACCAATAAAACAGACCGCCACGATATAGCTGAAATATTGCTGAAAGTGGCGCTAAACATCATAAGCCTAACCATAATCTCCTCTATTTAACATTAACAAAATAGTTTACTTTAAATTTGGCTATTTTTATGGCGTTACTGTTGTATTTGTAAAATCAGTTCTGACTTTTTCCTGATATTTTGCTTAATCCACTGTCAAAATGAGCGCTAAGTTTTGTTTTTTTTTTTTTGTCATTGTCCACTCGAACATGAGATAATGACAACAATGGGTGTTTTGCAAACCGGAAGTGAAGAAAGTCCCAAACAGTCATATATTTTTTGGGATCAGGAGACAAAGAACTAATAAATGAGTTCTTTTTGCTGACCGGAAGTGATGTTATTAAGAAATCGGAAGTGGAAAAATCCTCGGTAGCGACATATTTTCGGAATCAGGAAAACATAAGCGATCATATTGTACAATTTAAAATAGAAAAAGTCCAACCAAGCAGTCATGGAGTCAGGAGATCAAGTACTATCAAATTCAAGGTCATGCCGTGGGTACGACCTTAACATTGACCTTTTAATCATATCTATGATTCTAACATGACCTCACTCTTTCCCTTTGTTAAGAAAAACAAGAATTATTTCTTCGTATTATCTCATTAGCACATGCTCCGATGAATGTGACTGACGTTTCCATTGGCAGCATAAATTGTGACTCGAATAATGCCGATAGAGGGCACAGTATTATTCGAGTTACATAAATTGTGTGCGACATTTTCCGCAAGCTTATGTATAAATTACCGTCTTCCAATCAAAGTATACTACAGTATTTGTACTCTTGGACATATCAGAATCGAAATAAATCATGGAAGCCAGAATGTGTTTTGAGTTTTAACATGGATTGGCGGATATTAGTAAATGTTATCCCTCGCTTCTGGCTCGGGATAAAATACTAATATCCGCCAATCCATGTTAAAACTCCCAACACATTCTGGCTTCCATGATTTATTTCTTAAATGTTCAATTTCAGTATGCTGAATGGGATGTGATACTCAACATGTTGTCAATGACGTGTAAAAAAAACTTCGTTACGTCATATAAGGTATCTTCATAGGTGTAAATACCGTGTTCAGTTCATACTAAACTTGCAATTACAAATAAGTTAATTAATGTTATCCCATTAAAAAAAATTCACCCCATTCCCGCCGCCAAAATCCACCAGTCTAAAAATAATTGGATTCTTCGAGACAAATTTAAATGAAATGAGATTCAACAAATTAATCATACAATGCGATATAAAAAATATTCAAATTAAAAAAATAAATACTCACAAGTCCTTTAATGCCGTCAATTCCTTGAAAGCGTTTGCGTCTAATGTTGTTATTTGGTTGTAATGCAATTGCCTATAATAATCGAAGAAAATTATGCATTAGCAGTATGATTGATTGATCAATATCAAAATAAAATTTAGTAATTGTGTACAGTATATAGTCGAATAATGCATTTTTCACCAAACCATCAGACCAATAACATTTAACGTCACTTGAATTCATTTGGTAAACGTTTTAAACAACACAAGGCTCTTTAGACATTACCAAAGTCAGTAGTGTGTGTTTCCACCATATACAATAATGCATGCTTGGCAACGGCGACGCATTGATCTAACCAAGTTGTTGACAAATGCTTGTGGGATATTGTTTCAAATGCGGATCAATGCCGGACCTATTTCCGTTAACGTCACTGGTTGACTTAGCAGATGGCGTAACCGTCGTTCCATTTCATCCCAACATGCTCAATATGTGAAAGATCGGATGAAATTTGCTGTGTCAGATAGTCACGCATTACTCGCGCAACATGTGGTCGAGCGTTGTCCTGCTGAAATGTGACGTTGTTGGCCTGAGTTTGGATGAACGGAATGACATAAGGCTGAACAATTTCACCCCGATAGCGTATGCCGGTCAGATTTTCGGCGACAACAACCAATGGTGTTCTGCCATGTGCTGTTATGCCTCCCCGCACCATAACACTGCCCCCACCAAGCGATTGACGTTGAATGACTTAGGCGTTTGTATATCGTTCTCCTACACGGCGGTAAACACGAGTACGGCCATCACTGCTGTCTAGGTGAAATCGGGATTCATCTGTAAACAGGATGTTGGCCCAATCCTGTATTCTGAATCTTAAATAACGTCTATACCACGTCAGCCTAGCTGCACGGTGTCTAGGCAGCAAAATTGGAGGGATTGTGGGACGTCTTGGCCTGATGTTATGTTCACGGAGTCTATTGCGTACTGTTCTAGAGCTGATCGGTCATAATCCGGGGATGCTTCTTGCAGTGAGACTTGACGTCTGGAATCGATTTCGCAGATGCACCAGCTTTGACGACGTGACGTTACACGTGGACGACCTGAACGTCTGCGGTCTCTAGTGTTGCCAGATTGTCGAAATCGTCTCCATAATGACAGTATCGTGTTGCGATGACAGCCAAAATGTCTAGCGACAACGTTCTGTGCCAGTCCAGCTTGGAGCATACCGATAGCACGAAGACGCTGATTTTCGTCGAGACGTGGCATAACACTGGAATTAATGTCATTCAAACAAAACTGTTTTTTCTGATGTGTAGGGGCAAAAACAAACCTTAGTAAACCTCAAACAGTCACAAATCGTTAAACGATAATGATAAACAAAAGAAGGCCAAATACACGAGGTGTACTCATAGAGCGCGTCAAAATTTTTCCCGCGACTGGTCGATAGCATAAAAATAAATATTCCAACTAGTCATGACTATTAAAAAATTAAATACCCGGTCATAAAAAAATATATATAAATTTCTAGAATGCACAGTTTCTTTTTCCATTAGTACATCATGTAAATCATGCAAGCAACAAGGTCGTACTGGGTTATATGGAGTGGGGTTTATATTATCACAGATATAAACTGGATATAATGTGAGAAAAAAGTAATTCGGGGACTTGGATATTTATATTACATGTAGTAGATGTTGTAATTGTCACCAGGATGATGATAAATAGGTGTTGCTAGTGGAGCAGGAACTGCATTTTCTTCGAGAGCACCCGAGTTCACCTCCGGTTTTTAGTGGTATTCGCGTTGCTCAATCTTTCGTTTTCTGTCAGTGTAGTGTTTTGTAGATCATTGTTTGTCCTTTTGTCTTTTGTTTTCTTACTTCGATTTTTAGCGTCTGATTATCCTTTCGATACCACTAATGGCTACCCATATATAAAGTGGTATTTCTTAGAAGCTGCTGCAAGTCATCATGATGTGCTTTGTGAACAATTGTTTGCCTTTTCATCTTTATCTTGGCCATTGCATTGTCTGTCCTTCAAATTACGGCTTCTCATTAACCCTTTGGTATATTCAAGCTTATCTTTTAGTGCATGCAGTGCTTTGGACACTTACATACAAATACATACCAATGTAAAAATAGATACTCACAAATACTCTAAGGAATTTAATCCAGCAAAGTCACCTGCCTGTATGGATTCAAGCTGGTTGTATTTTAGAGACATGTCAAGTAGGAACAAACTATGTAATATTTAAAGGGCCCGTGTGGCTCAATGAGTTAGGTAGTTGTAGACCCCGGGTGGCTCAATGAGTTAGGTAGTTGGATTACCTAACAACTCATACAAGCCTATCACCAATACGGTGTGGGTTCGCCCCCGCCATTGTAAATTACAAAAAGGGTGCACTCGACTCGCAACCGCAAGTGATAAAGTTTACCACTTGTTTGTCCATGGAGGGTGGTTCTCTCCGGGTACTCCGGTTTCTTCCACCACTAAAACTGATCGTCATGATATAGCTGAAATATTGCTGAAATTGGCGTTAAACACCAAAAATCAAATCAATCAAGCAAATTGTGTAATATCTAAATGAGATCATGTATAATATTACTTCATTTTCAAAAATCGTGAACGTATGTTAGTTCGACTGATAACTACTTATGCAATCATTGCCTAATACCACCAACGTTGTGAGTTCGAGGTGTACTCGATACAACATTATGTGATAAAGTTTGTCAGTGACTTGCGGCAGGTCAGTGGTTTACTCCGGGTACTCCGGTTTCCTACGCCAATAAAACTGATCGCCACGAAATAACTGAAATATTGTTGAAAGTGGTGTTAAACACCATAATCCTAATCCAAATATTCTAGAGAATTGTTTTTTTTTAATATTTGCTCTTTAAAATCGTCATCACTGAAATAGGGCATGGATATATATAATAAGGCAACAATAGAACAGTAGTAAAAATAATAAAACGCTTACAGATGTGTTAGTGCCGATAGACCTTTAAAGGCTTGAGCACTGATATTTGTAATTTGGTTGTTGTTCAAATACCTGTGGACAAATAAAACTATGTAGTCGATAATTGATATTTTAAATATTTTAAAATCATTTTGTTAAACTAAAATTCACGCAATAATTACACACCAGATGACATTATAAACATGCTGGACTTCTTAATGGATACCAAATTTGTTGTGTTTGGTGAGATGATGTTACAACAAGCATCCACAACAGGAAATCCAACAGGAACAAATTGTGCATCACGACTTGTCGATTTGTTTGTGCACTCTTACAGGGTCGAGTTATCCAAGGGCTTCTTAAACACGTCAAAGATGAGAACCGAAAACATTTCGCCCAGGGCATTAATTTCTCTAATATGAACCTGATGTCTCTGAATTCTTAACTGGCTAGGCTAATGTGGCGTTCACTATGGTTGTTATTAAAGACAGGAGATGCTAACGGATTCGAAGCACTTGATTTTTCTCCAGCATTTTGCTAAAGTTCGAGTTGTCCAAAACCTTTTCTCTAGTTTTTGTATTACACTTGTGTTTATGTTTTGTTTTGTGTCAGAAGTCGTCATGATCGTGATCATATGGGAGTTGGATTTACAACTACATGTGCAATCAGTGCCTATCACCACTAAAATTGTGTTTTATAATCCTTTTCATGGCGAGATGTACTCGATACAACAATAGGTGATAAATTGTGTCAGTCACATGCGGCATGTAGGTGATTTTACTCGGATATTCCGGTTTCCTCCACAAATTAAACTGACTGCCACGATATAGCTTAAATATTGTTGAAAGTGGCGTTAAACACCATAACCCAAACCCCGACACTTGTTTTGTGTTCGGATCATGTTCTTGCACGAATATCACTTCTGAATTGGAATTTTCAATTTTATTATTATGTATAAGTATGTGTAAATACTTACAATTTCTCTGTTGTAACAGGAATCCCAGAGGGAATTGCTGCTAAACTTTTATACTGGCAATCCACTGTGTTATCGTCACAGCTGCAACCACTGGGACAAGTGTAGGAAACATTGATACAAGAAAGCAACACGACAACACACTTAAACTTCATTACGTATATCTTTTCTGAAATTGTATCATAGCTGTAAGTTAAATTTGTATTTTAATAGATTATTTGGGTCTATAACACAGGCACTTGTTTCTATCAATGGGGAACTCTTCCTCCCTCTTACTATTACAAGGTGCTCAGCTATT
>MJUT01015970.1:102810-115351 GCA_002080005.1 Gigantidas platifrons | reverse complement strand
AAACAACAAAATTAAAATGTGTGCCATGAATGCTAATGCACTATAAAAGACATCTACATGCCAGAACATCTTTCATTTGTCTTTACTGATACTGTGGAAAAGTTTTAAAAGTATATCAGTCAGATCGTTATATACCTCGCATCATTTTAATTGTGTTAATATGACTGAAAATTTAAAGTAAACACGATTTGTCTTTTGCAATAAACCCCGTTGGTCCTGTGCCATATACCACGTTAATCTGATACTATGATTACCGTTAGTCCACTTCCATGCACCCCAGTAGTCCGGTGCCATGAACCCCGTTAGTACTGTACCACAAACCTCGTTAGTCCGGTGCCATTCAAATCGTAGAATATTGCTATTTTACATTAGTTATTTTTAAATATAGCACTAATTAGCCAAACGGGATCCGCAATTTCTCTCAGGGTAAGTGATTTGTGCAGATGATTTCTATAAGAACAGACCCGCTCAAAAGGCAATTTCGTATATTAATATATCAACTAAAACAATCTTTAATTCAGTGAGGAAAAACATTTGTCGAAAAATACAAAAGTATAACTTATCTTCTCGTTTTCATAATAAAAAAACCCCGCACAGTTCATTGCCGAACCCGCTTAGTCAGGAAATGCAGACCACCCCCCCCCCCCCGAATAGTCGTGGGCCATTCCGCACCGTGAAATAATAAATAAATAAAATGAGTTGAAATTTTATATGTACAGTACATTTATTGTCGGCCATTTTGTGAAAATTAATGTGGCAACTGACTGGTACTTGACTGTACTTTGGAACTGCAATGTATTGAAATAGAACATTGTAACTCGTCCTTCGTGTATGAAAAAATGACACTATCCTTGCACTTAAAAGATAACTTGTAACATATCTTAATGACCAACCGTATGTTAGGAGGTCGTTTGTGGCGTAGGGGCGTACCTGAGCCGGGGTACGTACAAAAAAATGTTGGAAGAAAAATTTAAAAAATGCTTTAATTTCAACATGAAAGCCAAAAGTATCAAAATTGTCATTAAATCAAGAAGTAAAAGGATGTGTTTGAAGCCAAATTACTTTTTTGTTGGTCAGTTTTGAAATATCCCCCACACTTAGAGAGATTGACTCTCCACACTTTCAGGCCCCCTCATAGAAACTTACCCCCTCCCCCACCTTCTGATCCCCTCCTACGCCTCTGAATACTGTTCACCTGACATTAAACAACAAACACTCAATCAAACAATGTAATAAATAGTAAATGGATAAAAGGAACAAAGTAGGATATATGCAGCTTAAATACAAAATAATTACCTCGACGAGTCGCCGCCGATTCTTTTCTATTTTTGTGAATGCAGCGATCAGACATAAGGTGGATTATTTTGCTCGCAGCTCGTTCGGAAATTTTTACATCTGAAAAAAATATGCGGAAATTTTACGATCATTAATATTTTCCTCCAATCAAACTGAAAGTTTATAATTACCAATGAAGATCAATAGGGTCGACACATATAAGTTGCTGTTAACATCGGATTGTATGAATATGGACACGAACAAGCTAATTTAAGGAATAAGAGATGAAATGATAAAGACATTTTATTGAAAATAAATATATACGCAGAAAGTTCAAAAAGGGGGGTGGGGTGTAATTCTGTGCCACGAGCACCTGTGCCTGTCCCAAGCCAGGATCTGGATTTCTAACTTCACATGTCGTGGTCTTTTTTGTGATGAGAGATGATTGATAGTATTGTTGATATTGGTGGAATTGATGAGCATCACTGTTTAAACGTTCTTTTCATGTAATGATTATAAACATTTACAGTTTGATTTTACGAATATTTACTGATTTGCACACTTGTATTCAGGAGGGCGAATCCATTATTTTGGCCGAAAATGATACAATGACGCCTGTTTTAAGGATCGGAAGTATCCACAGAGGATTGGACATATATTCGCACATACACAGTCTCAGATATTTAGGAGAGTGGGTTGTTTGATTGTGGCTTGTGGAGATGTATAAATTCAGTACTCATAAGTCGTAAATCGTAAACCTATGTGCACGTAGCAAAGATGACTGCGTTGCGTGTAGCTCTTTTTCAGGAATAGAGACATGTTAGACAGGACACGTCGGATTTTTCGCGATAAACTCAACCAACCCACTTTCATTTACTAGCACCGCGCAACAAATAAAGAGAAAATGCATCAATTCATTAATAGATTAAAGCATTAACTATACGAGGAAACGGGATGGGGAAAACTATACGAGGAAACGGGATGGGAAAAACTATACGAGGAAACGGGATGGGAAAAACTTTTGGAAAGAAGGGAAAAACATAAATTGATTTAACTTCATAAAATAGTTAACAATCAAGCACCTGGATATTTGAGAAATTTGTTACCTGATAGAGTCGATAATCGACACTACCATAACACTCGTCAGTCTGTGAATATTCTAGAAATAGAAACAGAAAACTAAATTCAATTCAGATTACTTCCTTCCATCATCCATAAGATTATGGAATAGACTCCCTATAGATACTCGAAATTCAAGGTCCATGAATATTTTTAAGGAGCGAATTAAAACCCAAAATAGCAAATGTCCTGCATATTATTACAGTGGCACTCGATTGGGTCAAATTTTGCACACCAGGTTAGGAATGAACAGTAGCTCATTAATTTTATAAATTTTATAAAATACGGATTTGTAGTAGTGTTTATAGGACTTCTGTGATTCCAATGAGTGTTTATTTTTCTATTTTTACAATTATTTAAAGAACTTTGTACATCGGCTATAAGATGTATAAATTTTTATTTACACAACACCACAGAAAACTACTCCCTCACGTTCTTCCGTATATATTTACTACTACAAGGCCCGAGGGTTGTGTATCTCCAAGTTGGACTTTGGACTTTAAGACACAATGGGAAAATCAAAAAACCATAACGGTAACAAAAATAAGACTGTCCGGAAGGCGCGGATTAGTAAAACACAAGAACATGATAGAGCTAATAATAGTCCAGATGATTCAATAGATGTTGGTGTTGGTGTAAGTGACGCTATATCAGCAGCTCATAACGTCATATATCTAAACCACGAATCTCTGTTTGGAAATTTATTTGACAATACAAATCTGTGAAATCTAACCAGCAAAAAAGAAAACACCATAGTGACAGTGAACCTGAAATTGCTACTGATACCGCTATATGTGGAACGCAACAGAAAAAACACCCGAAACATCTACAAAATGATGTTGATTTTCCTGAAAACAAACATCCGTCATACCACAAACTAGTAACTGAGGCAGAAGTTCATGTGGACTCAAGTTTGTCACCAGAAATGGTAATGCTTAGTCAAATGATAAGCAGACTGTCAGTTGATATGCGCAGTATGTTTAGTCAAGTCAATGATCGTATTAACAATCTTGAGACAAACCTGGAGCGTAAAATAACACAAAAAGTAAATCAATTTGTGGATAAACGTATAAATACGGAGGTGTCTAAAGTTAAAAAAAGAAGTAAGCTCTGTTGTTGACAGTTTGCGGCAAAGTATTGACTCTGACTTAAAATATGTAGAAGATAAAATAGATCAAGTTTCTAAAAGTGTGACGGATAATCCTGGTAAAGACATCTCAAACAATATAGTCATCAGAAACCTTCCTGAAAGTGTTAGTGAAAATTTAAATACCAAAGTTTCTGCACTGATGAGAGAATGTTTGAAGTTAAATAATGTCTCATTTTGTAGAGTAGAACGTAAAACAAGTCGGAGTGATCATAAAAGTGGAGTAGTAGTGGTAACCTGCAAGTCAAAAAAAGATGTCAAGGACATAATGTCGGCAAAGCAAAAACTCAAGTCAAGTTGTCAGTACAATAATGTGTTCATTCACAGGGATCAAACAGTCGAGCAACGCATAGAGCGTAAAAACTTTCAAACAATAGTCGACGTCCGAAAGTCAGTTGATCCAAACATTAACATGAAGGGAGCCGAAATCATTGCAAAACGATACGTTAACTAGCAAAATAGTTCTGACAGTCGCAACGAACGTGTCAATAGAGACAGTCGTAACTCAGATTCAGGCAGTAGACGTCGACAAGACAGAAATTCACACAGATTCAATGGACAAAACAACAATAACACCAGACGGGACGAAACAGGCCGTGATTATGACCGTCGCGAAACTCGCCATGGACATACAAGACATAGTAGATATTAGTTATCAGCTGGTTTTTGGAACGTTCAAAATTATAATAAGAACACTTTTTCTGATAACAATAAACTGAGAACTAATTGTATTGATAAACTTAATTTAGATATTATAGGTATAGCTGAAACCCATTTAAGGGGTGATGATATATTACATGTAAATGGTTATGAATGGATAGGTCATAATAGGAAACATTTACACAGAAAAGCAAAAACTGGTTCAGGGGGTGTTGGTATTTTGATAAAAAAACAAATATATGAAATGTTTCGTATTGGTATTCTAGATGAATCATTTGAAGGTATTATGTGGGTTTATTTTACATATAAATGTTCTGATTTTAAATTTAACGTTTGTGTCAGCTATTTGCTTCCAGAAAATTCGACGCGTCAGGTGGATAAAGATGCATTTTTTATACGTTAATATCTCAGGTCTATGAATACCAAAATTCTGGTCCGTTCTTGATATGCGGAGATTTTAACAGTAGATGTGGAGATGAAGATGATTATATGACGGGAATAGATGATTTATGTCCAAGAGATGTAGTAGATTTCAAATGTGATTCTTACTGTAACGCATTTATTGATTTTCTGATTAGTGTAAATTGTTGTATATTTAACGGTAGAAATTTTGTAAACAATGATTATACAAGTTTCTCAACAAAAGGTTGTTCAGTAGTAGATTACTGTATTGTACCATATGACTATCTGAATTTGTTCTGTGAATTTACAGTTGTCAGAGCAAATGATTTGGTCACCTTTGCCGGTTTAAATTTAACTGGTATAGATCTAAAATTGATACCTGATCATTCATTGATTAAATGGCGCATTGATTTTAGTTCATTTATTTCATGTATATTGCCTAAAAATGATAATAGTTTAATAACTCAGGTTGATAAATTTGATTTTAAAGGCATGCCTTCTGATTTCATGAATACAGATATAATATATTCAAAAATTTTGTCGCTGATTGAGAAGNTTGAGAATAGTGAGCAAGAACAAAACTGTGTAAACGATATATATGATGAGTTCTGTAAAACTGTTAAAAATGAGATGTATGAGAAAGTACCTAATAAAACTGTATATATGGGTGCTAGTCGTTCTGGTAGAAAATGTAGAAATAAGAAACCCTGGTGGAATGAAGGTTTAAATAAATATTGGACAAATATGTGTGAGGCAGAAAAGGCATGGAAGAAGTCAGACAACGGGCGTTCTAAAGAATATAAGGCGATATATGTCAAGAAAATGAAAAATTTTGGTAGGGAGGTTCAAAAATGTAAGAGAAAATACTGGTTTAGTATGCAGGAAGAGTTGCTTTTAGATTCTGGCAAAAATCAGCAGCAGTTTTGGAAAAAGATTGGTAAAATCGGTATAGCAGAAAACCGGAAGTCTATAATTCCAATGGAAGTTTTAGACAGTGTTGATAAGGTTTGTACCGATTTGACCTATGTTCTAAATCGATGGAAGGCGGACTATTCAAATTTGTTAAACCAAGAAAAATCGCCGTCCAAAGTTTATAATTCAGCGCCTAATGTTCCTAATAATGATACTTTAACGATTTGTTGTTGACGGACCCCATTTATTTCACTGAAACTGTGGCTGTTATTGAGAAAGCAAAGAAGGGAAAGTCTCCAGGGTATGATACCTTACCTGCTGAAACTTTTTTAAATAATACATCGGCGTTGTTCTTATATCATTTATTTGAGTTTTGCTTCAAGTTCGGAAAAACGCCAGATCTATGGAATAAAATTATAATAAATCCCATACCCAAATCGAACATGGCAGATCTTAGAGATCCTTTAAGTTGTAGGGGTATTGCTTTAGCTTCTGTGTCCTATAAATTATACTGTAATATTTTAAATGACAGACTGTCACAGTGGGTAGATGACAACAATTTATTAGCAGATGAACAGAATGGTTTTCGTCAAAAGGTAGTACAGTTGATCAGATTTCTACATTAACTAGTATCATTGATATCAGGAAAAAACTTCATAAATCTACCTTCTGTGCCTTCATTGACTTTAAGAAGGCTTATGATACCATACACAGGGATGTTTTATGGTCAAAATTTAATAAATTAGGTATTGCGCAAACCTTTTGTGCTGCTATTCAGTCTATTTACACTAATGTTTTGTGTTCAGTACGAATAAATGGTCACTTTACAGACTGGTTCGGTGTAAACAGTGGCCTAAAACAGGGGTGTCCCTTATCAACGATTTTATTCAATTTGTATATAAATGATTTAATTGCTTGTTTGAAATCTTATAATTGCGGCATTGACATGGGTGAAGAGAAAGTGTGTGTTTTACTATATGCGGATGATGTTGTTCTTTTAGCCAATGATGAAAAAGAGTTGCAAATCATGTTGAATGCTTTAGCATTGTGGTGTGAAGACAATTATATGAACATCAACCCAACCAAAAGTAATGTTGTCCATTTTAGGTCACACTCCATTTCAAAATCCGATTTTAAGTTTATGTGTGGTGATAAAGTTATCAACTACGCTAGTAGTTATACATATTTAGGTCTTGTTTTTAATTTAATTTTTAGACTACAATGGTACCGCAAAGATTGTGGCAGCTTCCGCAAATAGAGCATTAGGACTTGTTGCTTTTGACGTTTTTACAAAACTATATGATAGTTTGGTTTCTCCTATAATAGAATATGGCGCTGGTATATGGGGAACTAAAAATTTCTCTTGTATAAATGCTATACATAATAGAGCATGTTGATTTTTCTTGGGGGTATGTGAATAAACACCTAACATGGCAGTTGTGGGTGATATGGGTTGGTTACCAATATTTCACAAGTATAGCGCGTCTGTGGTGTAGACTCAATAATATGAGTTCTAACCGTTTAAACAGGAAAGTTTTTATATGGCCAGATAGGATGAGCTTAAGATATAAATGTATGATTAAAACTGGAATTTTTATGTAAAGAAGACCTTCTGTGATTTAAATCTGAGTCATTTTTGTTTTATATCAGAATATACTGACCCGAATTTCGTCATTAATAGTGTTTTGTCCAAATTATTAAATAAGTTTGTTGAGCAGTGGAATAACAGTTTACAGACAGACACGTCTATATCTGGTAGGGGAGGGAATAAACTAAGAACCTATAAATTATTTCAAGTAGATTTGAAACCGAAAAGTATTGTAAAACCCCCATCCCTTTTAAACACAGGAGCTCTTTTGCTAAATTCAGATGTGGAGTTGCTCCACTCAGAATCGGAACTGGAAGATTTGAAAAATTGAAAGTACAACAAAGAATGTGCAATGAATGTAAAAATGTAGTTTAGGATGAAGCGCATGTTTTATTGAAATGTCCATTATATACAGATTTTAGAGAAGAGTTGTTTTATTTAGCTCAAAATGTAAACAGTGATTTTATGTCTTTTAATGATACTCAGAAATTAGTGCTTTTATTTTCGGATGTAAATATGATAAGAATATGTGCCAAAACCTTTTATTTAATTTTAAATGCTCGAAGAAATATTTTATATTGTACATAATTTTATTCTTTGTGTGTATATATATATTATTATTATTGTTATTTGTCTTAACAGTCTCTTGTAATTCTATACAGAATGGCTCTCGTTTTAATATATGTTGTATTTTATGTTTGAATTTGTATTATAATTGTAATGAGAGATGAGACTTTAATAAAATATTGTATTGTATTGTATGTACTGTATTAAATGAGCACCTGTTCATTCGAAATCTGGTGGATTCCCCTAATTGTGCATGTGGTCAAGTCGAGACTGCATCCCATTTTTTGACATCTGCAAAAAATATACTGATTTACGAAATTAACTCTTGTATACAATCAATTATCCGGTTAATATTGATGTTAAACTTCTACTAAAGGGGTCAGACACCTTAAGTGTCGATCAAAATATAGACATTTTTATCAAGGTACAGAATTTTATTCTTAAAAGCAAAAGATTTACATCATAATTCTAGGTTGCATTTCATCTGTATTACTAATCTTATATCTTTCTGTTTTGTTATTCCACTGTCTATTATTGTTTTTTTAGATTTGTCATGTAGCATGTTCCATAACTTGTTTGCTATATTAGTCAATTATAACTCATAATAGACGGATTAGTATAAGCTTAGCTTGTTTCAGAATCCTGTCATGTTAAACAAAATTTGTATTCATTATAACATAACAGTTTATCATGAATAAATATGTTTATACCAAAGCATTACTTGGAGAGTTATTGTATGTGAGGGTTTTTGATCAATTACAACTTTCTTAGGTACCAACCATGATATAACATAGGGGGAGAGGGGACTGGGATTTTCATGTTTGTTATAATTTTTGTTTTTCATGTCAGGTAGATCAATTTTTATTTCGATACATACATGAGGCAAAATAAATTTTTCAAAGATTTTTTTTCCAAAGATTTACTATTAAATTCAAGAAGATATTTACCAAGCGATGCCTTGTAGAACTCAAACGTTACAAAACAAAGATGAGAAATCTACATATATTAATCAGAACAACAAGAACATTTATGTATCCCTAATATTGTGTGTTGCCTGCAAGCAAATGTTCTAAACTTAATGAGCTTTTCTGTCACTATAAAGATATTTTTTATGTTCTAGTCACTATTCTCACTTTGTTTTATTTCGTAGAGTTCATATACCAGCAGTTTTATGTTATGTTTTAGTTTTAACATGTTCAAGCATCTTGAATGTTTATGTTGCTACTTGTTTTTTTCAGAAAATATATATTCTCAGAGTTTGTCTTTATGATCCGATAGAGTTGAATACACATAATTTCATAATTGCTAATATAATAATTCCAAACATCAAATTTGTTTTGTTTTCCTTTGATAAAGTTCTTCTTTTCCATTGCTGTCTTCTAAATCTGCACTGCATACATTTCTTGAAGATTCTTCTGATCGTTTTTGATTTAATATATATTTTTGAACACAATTTTTTGTTGGTGTTTTCAGACTGATATTTTTTTTACATAGAGCAAAATAAAATATTTTTTTAGACTAATTTGGATATATATTTTTTTCTTAAGAAAATACAAGACCCCCTTCAACCCCAGTTATAAAATGGTTAGTGCTTTTTGTAATATCAACCTCTCTATAGTTCATTTGAAGGAAGTTGTTTTTGAAGACGAACAATAAATATTAGATGCACGGTACATTTTTTATATTTAGAGAGCGGTATAAAATAATCGAAACAGGTACGTGTTATTGCTTTCTTTTTCGTCCGCGTTTACTTAATATCAACATATTTTATTAACATGGAATATATAGAAGGACAATTTTCAGGAACGATATCGGCTACTAACAATGATTCAGAAATAAGGTTAAGCACAAACAGAATATGAATGTATTGTGTCAAATCTATGGAAATACTTTTTTAATTTTCACCTTACATATAGCATGTACTTTATCATAATTCTATAAGAAAAAAAAGTTTGGTAACATTTTACGCTTAACAAATACATTTTTCATAATAACGTTGATTTGATTTCTTTTTAAAAAATTTCTTAAACCAAATATATTTAAGAATTAGATGGATATAAACTGTGAAGGATTTTTTTTTTATTATCAAGCTATATGCGGATGATGTTGTTCTTTTAGCCAATGATGAAAAAGAGTTGCAAATCATGTTGAATGCTTTGGCATTGTGGTGTGAAGACAATTATATGAACATAAACCCAACCAAAAGTAATGTTGTCCATTTTAGGTCACACTCCATTTCAAAATCCGATTTTAAGTTTATGTGTGGTGATAAAGTTATCAACTACGCTAGTAATTATACATATTTAGGTCTTGTTTTTAATGAATTTTTAGACTACAATGTCACCGCAAAGATTGTGGCAGCTTCCGCAAAGAGAGCATTAGGACTTGTTATAGCAAAGTGTAAAATTTTAGGTGGTGTTGCTTTTGACATTTTTACAAAACTATATGATAGTTTGGTTTCTCCTATAATAGAATATGGCGCTGGTATATGGGGAACTAAAACTTTCTCTTGTATAAATGCTATACATAATAGAGCATGTCGATTTTTCTTGGGGGTAGGTGAATAAACACCTAACATGGCAGTTGTGGGTGATATGGGTTTGTTACCAATATTTCACAAGTATAGCACGTCTGTGGTGTAGACACAATAATATGAGTTCTAACCGTTTAAACAGGAAAGTTTTTATATGGGCAGATAGGATGAGCTTAAGATATAAATGTATGAAAAACTGGAATTTTTATGTAAAGAAGACCTTCTGTGATTTAAATCTGAGTCATTTTTGTTTTATATCAGAATATACTGACCCGAATTTCGTCATTAATAGTGTTTTGTCCAAATTATTAAATCAGTTTGTTGAGCAGTGGAATAACAGTTTACAGACAGACACGTCTATATCTGGTAGGGGAGGGAATAAACTAAGAACCTATAAATTATTTCAAGTAGATTTGAAACCGAAAAGTATTGTAAAATCCCCCTCCCTTTTAAACACAGGAGCTCTTTTGCTAAATTCAGATGTGGAGTTGCTCCACTCAGAATCGAAACTGGGAGATTTGAAAAATTGAAAGTACAACAAAGAATGTGCAATGAATGTAAAAATGTTGTTGAGGATGAAGCGCATGTTTTATTGAAATGTCCATTATATACAGATTTTAGAGAAGAGTTGTTTTATTTAGCTCAAAATGTAAACAGTGATTTTATGTCTTTTAATGATACTCAGAAATTAGTGTTTTTATTTTCGGATGTAAATATGATAAGAATATGTGCCAAAACCTGTTATTTAATTTTAAATGCTCGAAGAAATATTTTATATTGTACATAAATTTATTCTTTGTGTGTATATATATATATATTATTATTGTTATTTGTCTTAACAGTCTCTTGTAATTCTATACAGAATGGCTCTCGTTGTAATATATGTTGTATTTTATGTTTGAAATTGTATTATAATTGTAATGAGAGATGAGACTTTAATAAAATATTGTATTGTATTGTATGTACTGTATTAAATGAGCACCTGTTCATTCGAAATCTGGTGGATTCCCCTAATTGTGCATGTGGTCAAGTCGAGTCTGCATCCCATTTTTTGACATTTGCAAAAAATATACTGATTTACGAAATGAACTCTTGTATACAATCAATTATCCGGTTAATATTGATGTTAAACTTCTACTAAAGGGGTCAGACACCTTACGTGTCGATCAAAGTATAGAAATTTTTATCAAGGTACAGAATTTTATTCTTAAAAGCAAAAGATTTACATCATAATTCTAGGTTGCATTTCATCTGTATTACTAATCTTATATCTTTCTGTTTTGTTATTCCACTGTCTATTATTGTTTTTTTAGATTTGTCATGTAGCATGTTCCATAACTTGTTTGCTATATTAGTCAATTATAACTCATAGTAGACGGATTAGTATAAGCTTAGCTTGTTTCAGAATCCTGTCATGCTAAACAAAATTTGTATTCATTATAACATAACAGTTTATCATGAATAAATATGTTCATACCAAAGCATTACTTGGAGAGTTATTGTATGTGAGGGTTTTTGATCAATTACAACTTTCTTAGGTACCAACCATGATATAACATAGGGGGGAGGGGGGACTGGGATTTTCATGCTTGTTGTAATTTTTGTTTTTCATGTCAGGTAGATCAATTTTTATTTCGATACATACATGAGGCAAAATCAATTTTTCAAAGATTTTTTTTTTCCAAAGATTTACTATTAAATTCAAGAAGATATTTACCAAGCGATGCCTTGTAGAACTCAAACGTTACAAAACAAGAGATGAGAAATCTACATATATTAATCAGAACAACAATAATATTTATGTATCCCTAATATTGTGTGTTGCCTGCAAGCAAATTTTCTAAACTTAATGAGCTTTTCTGTAACAATAAAGATATTTTTTATGTTCTAGTCACTATTCTCACTTTGTTTTATTTCGTAGAGTTCATATACCAGCAGTTTTATGTTATGTTTTAGTTTTAACATGTTCAAGCATCTTGAATGTTTATGTTGCTACTTGTTTTTTTCAGAAAATATATATTCTCAGAGTTTGTCTTTATGATCCGTTAGAGTTGAATACACATAATTTCATAATTGCTACTATAATAATTCCAAACATCAAATTTGTTTTGTTTTCCTTAGATAAAGTTCTTCTTTTCCATTGCTGTCTTCTAAATCTGCACTGCATACATTTCTTGAAGATTCTTCTGATCGTTTTTGATTGAATATATATTTTTGAACACAATTTTTTGTTGGTGTTTTCAGACTGATATTTTTTTTTACATAGAGCAAAATAAAATATTTTTTTAGACTAACTTGGATATATATTTTTTTCTTGAAAACATACAAGACCCCCTTC
>MJUT01015970.1:61996-74678 GCA_002080005.1 Gigantidas platifrons | reverse complement strand
TGACATAAAGGGCCTACCCGTGGTAAAAACAATATATACATATTGCTTCCATGAATTATTTCTTAAATATACTGTCAACGCATTTTGACTGCTGAAATAGAACGATTGCAGTATAAATATATATAATAGCACCATATTGCGCTGAGAAATCAAAAAACAAATCAACGATATATGTTTTCTTGTTCCAAAATAACGTTAGTTTTGAGAAACTGATAAGTTGGCGTCCTGTAACATGACATTTTAAATCAGAACTATCTTTTAATCGTAAATTTTGGGAAAGTTTGTCTGATCATATATTTCTTTTATATAAATGATTCGATAACCCACGACACATAGCTTCCGATTTAATTCGATCTTTGGGGATTTATTTCCATTTCTAGCGACTTTCACTTGTCAAATACAACCAAGTGTGTTTGCTTAGTTCAAAATGGACATCATTATCATTCAATAGGTATTTAATCATATATAGAATTATATTACGAAAACTTACAGATTCTTTAGTGAGGTTAATCCTTGAAATATTTGTAGGGGGAATGAGTTCACATTATTTCCGCTAAAGAACCTGAAATAAAAATATAATCAATAAGTCCCCATTAACGTACATAAAATTGCTTTATTTTACTCCACAATTTGGAGGTACATTTGACTAATAATATTTGGCTATAACCAAAGGTGTTTTTTCTTTGTTTGCTTATTTTTGTTTTGCCTTTATGAATCTTTATATATCTGAACAAATCCTGTAATAAATATTGAACACACAGATATCTTTTTAAAATCATCAAAACCAAAAGCAATTGAGTGAACAAGAACAGGATTTTCTCAAAGCTTAAAAAAAACCATGAACAATATGAAATCCCCGGGAAAAGATGGATTCACAACAGTATTTTACATTTTTATCTGGCTTGATGTAAAGCAAATTATAGCTAAGTCCTTTATTGAAAGTGATTCCCCACAAACAATTTATATAAGCCAAAGACAAGGAATAATCACCTATATTCCAAATGAAGGAAAATCTAAATACTCCTTACAAAATTGGCGACCAATTACCCTGCTAGAGACCTATTAGGGGAAAAATGGAAGAGATGACATTCCTGGTCTGCTGGTTCTGTTATGAAAAGGTTTTGATGCTACATAATGGTACTTTCTGTATAAAATATTTCAATTTTAGGCTTTGGTGAGTCTTTTTGCTTACTGTGATATCAGCAGCTGTATTATAAATAATAGACACTGCTCAGATTATTTCAAAATGGGTAGGGATGTATGTCAGGATGATCCTCTGTCATCTTATCTATTTATATTGGTTCTAGAATTACTCGCTGAAGCCTTAAAAATGATAAATATATTACCAGCGTACAGATGGAAAATTTTGAATTTCTTCTCAGCCACTATGCAGACGATTCGTCTTTAGTTTCAAATGATAATCCTCAATCGTTAGGCAAGTTATTATTTTTACTGTCCCTTTGCTCCATATATTCTGGTTTAATAGTAAATGTAGACAAAACGGAAGCAATAGGGACTGGCTCTAAACATGGATCGAGGGAGAAATATTTCCTCCACAATTATATAACTTGGAATCAAACAGGTATATTCAAACTACTTGATATTAAATTTGACCTAAATGCACCAAACAAAACTTCCAGAAAAACTTCAAAATATTAATAAGATACTACGTGCTTGGTGCTGGGATGATTTAACATTTATTGTGAAAATTACAGTTTTCAAGTCACTTGCATTCCCAATCCTAATATAAATTCTAACACTTCTGACAAACCCCCTGACAATGTATTAAGAGATATAAAACAATATTAAAAGTTTCTTTGGAATCGAAGAAGGGATCAGGTTAAGAGGGAAATAGTAATAAACAGTTACAAGGATGGTGGTTTGAAAATGATTGATATTAAACTTTTCCGTCAAGCACCATGGATCAAGAAATATATTGATCCTTTAAATTTTTCTCCGTGAAAAATGCTATTAATTGATTCTTTAGAAAAATGGGGTGGGGACAAAATTGTACTCTTTGGAAAAGATGGACTGAACATTTTCAACCCTTTTTGGAAAGACATTCTTGACCATTTTAGTAACTTACAAAATGAAAAAGTGATAGTTGGAAATGATGTCTTGAGCTATTCCATATGGCTTAATAGTCATATTAATGTCAACAACAAATCTCCCTGTTTGAAGAATTTGATTGAAAAGGACATTTATATTATATATTATAAATGACTTACTTGATGAAAATAAATAATGAGCTATGGAATTTTTCAAGTCATATATCATGTTCAAACCACATTCATAGAGTTCTATCATAATATACTGAAGTGCAGGGCCCGGGTGGCTCAATGAGTTAGGTAGTTGGATTACCGAGCAACTCTTATACTGCAATTGGTAACTTTACAGCATTGATAAAGGGGTTCGTATAAACTTTTGCTTTATACTGGACAATGTCCTGTATAAAGTATTTAGGCCACGCTCCGTTTTGGAACTTTTGCTTTATATTGGACAATGTCCTGTATAAAGCATTTTTTAAATGGGGCCCATGACGGGGAATACGAATTTTAACTTTTTTTTTATATAGAAAACAGTGAGAAAAAAATATAGTATAGCAGTATAAAAACAATATAGGTATGATGTCTTTTTATATGAGATTTATTTGTCTTTATACTGCAATACTATATTTTTTTCTCACTATTTTCTATATAAAAATAAATAATTAAAATTCGTATTCCTCGTCATGGGCCCCATTTAAAAAATGCTTTATACAGAACTTTGTCCAGTATAAAGCAAAAGTTCCAAAAAGGGGCATGGCCTAACTGCTTTATACAGGACATTGTACAGTATCAAGCAAAAGTTTATACGACCCCCTTTCTCAATGCTGTAATGTTACCAATTGCAGTATAAATATATTTTTTTTTGGGACTGTAAGGTGATAATAAAACATTCTGGTTTTCGGTCTTGGACTTTCTAAAAAGTATAAATGGCAGCAATGCAAGAAGAGTTTGAAGATACCAAAGGGACAATCAAAATCCGCAAATCGAAGAAGGACAGACAACACAGTGGCCAAAACAAAAAGGACAAAAGGCCAAACAACGGTCTATATAACAACACGAACCCCACTAAAAATCGGGGTGAACTCGTGTGCTCCGGAAGGGTGAGCAGTTCCTGCTGCACTATTGGCAACCGTCGTGTTACTCTAGTTACTAGATTTGATATTATATTTTTTATTACAGACCCGGTGAATTTTACTCCAAAAGGTATTATCTTGGGAAATGTACAATTTGAAAGCAATCTACCTGTCACGAGTTGTAGACTTATTACATATATTACTTGTATATATGTAGGTCAAAGGATATGCTATTAAATTTTAATATAGGATTAAACACTGTTTTTTAGGAAATTATCTATGTATAAACTCCGGCAGCTCACTCACAAACTGAACAAAGTCCGAAGGAATGAGTTGCCTGTGTTTATACATACATAATTTCCTAAAAACACAGTGCTTAATCCTTATACTTCTTATTCTTGGACATCATGTTTGTTTTCGACGCTAAATACTATTAAAGAAATACCCAAGTAGAGCCTCAAACAATTGTAGCGTTACGGTGTATGAATATGAAAAAAATGTCGCCATTTCAGCCATCGTCGAGTAGCAGACGAACATTCCCACAATTCTTGATTGGGATTAATTTACGAGTAAAAGGTACATAAAACTCATTTATTATTTTATTCATTTATACTGAACATGTTTTTATGTTGGAAACATTTGAAATCGTTCCGGTATTGTGTTTTCATTCATTTAAATCTACGATGACTTGGCGGTCGTCGTATTTGTGTACATTGGATACCGGGTAAAAAAGTAGTCCGGCAAACGGAAATATTGATTTATAAATTCCTTTCGAATGACGAAGAATAAGTGACGACATCCAATCGGATTACGAGTTATTGATAAATTCTAATTTACGATTATTTCATATGACTATTTGAATTTGTCGTTGGCGGATGAACACGTTGGTGACGTCACAATACCAACCCAGGTAATCAAGCATAGCCAAAATTTTCTCCAGGCGGATTAGCCAAACAGATTGCAGTATTTAAATCAAATTAAATTACATCCGTATGAAATACTTACAAATACTCTAATGTAGGCACATGTTTAAAGGCATCAGTGTGTATTGTAGTAATAGCATTGTTGTCAATTCGCCTGAAATAAGCAATATAAAATATAATACATGTACAATGTATATACAAATAGGTTAAAGGGGAATTTGCGGTAGTGCCTAACGCCACAATTTGTGGGCGGATCTGATCAGCAAAAATATCCGTTGATATGAACAGCATATTTATGATTCTGTATGTCACATGACCAACGTGACCAAGGTCACATACCTCAGAAATTTGAAGTGATCTTTGTAGGTTTTAGACTGATGAAGAATATTATTTTTAATAAGACTAAAGGTTTCGTAGGGAGGAACACTAGTGACCATGCCTGTCAAATATTTTGCACCAGACGTAACTATTAAACTGTGTATCATTGATTTTTCCTCCTCGAGATGACCGTGGCCAAAATAATGAAGAAACTGAATGTTTGCTCCGCCCACAGCTATTTATACCCACGCTCCCGCTTTAAATATATATATATATACGGGCACCCTAACTCTTACTTGAAGGGGTAAACCACTAATATTTCTACCATTAATGTTCTTGTGTGCAGGACCGGATTAAGCCAAGTTATCTACGTTTGTATTACTATCACTGGGGCGATACCTCTGATGGTGGACTATTAGTCCCCGGAGGTATCATCAGTAGTCAGTGTTTCGGCACTGACATGGTTTATTAGATATATTTGCTATTGAAATTTACAGTTCCTAAATAATGTAATTATTATTAAAACTAAGGTTCTCATTCCTTTACAATTTTATGACCTTGAGCGTATCTGATGAAGGTTATTTCAGAAATGCGTCATGCGCACTAAATTTGATATCTGCGTTTTTATTGTCCAATTGCTCCCAAGTGGGTCCCCCGCTGGCGTTATCTACTCTCGGCTGTTCAAGTACACACAACAATACAATGCAGGTTTCAAAGAGAACATTTGGGACCCACACCTCCCAAGGTCGACCCTGCTTGTGTGTAACCTATGATTGGCCATTTTGTGTTTACCCTTTTCTTTTTCTTTTTGTCCTACCAATTACGGCTTCTGATTACCCCTTTGGTATATTTAAAATTGTTTTCTCTCGCAAAAATGAAATGGAAAGTATGTCAAATAGACGTCGACACTTGAAAACGAGAAATTGTATTTTCGCGACCGTTTCTCTTATAAGTGGATGGAACGTATTCATAATGAAAAACTTACAGCTGTGATAATGACGACAGTCCTGCAAGTGAATCGGCGCCAATTTCTGTTATATCATTTTTATATACCAGCCTGTCAAAGAAAAGCAATATTTTAAACGTATTTCTGAGATGCAGGTAATTTCTAACCTAAATATTTTAATATTAAAAACGTAAATTAAAATGAAATATACCATTTAGGTAATATAGTCAACCTTTTCTAGCTTCATTTCGATGAAAAACATCAGCCAAAAATTATTTGTCGTCATGACAATATGCAATCTAAATGGACGTCACGCTTCGCTTAATTTCCAATTGTGCATACGTACAGTTATTATAGATTTCTAAAAAAAAATGGGGCGCCTGCTGCAGAAAATTTGGTTTATTGGATATATTTATTATTGAAATTTACAGTTTCCAAGTATGTAATTTTTATTAAAACTAATATATTAGCGCAAATTTCAACATCTTATTTTTTTTTCATTTTTCTATCATTTCAATGTATAAACTCGTGATTCACTGCAAAACAATGACAGAAAAAGAAATAGAATCAGAAACAAAAAATACCACACTTTCGGAACAGTTCAAAATCCAATAGAAAAACAAAAAATACCACACTTTCGGAACAGTTCAAAAATCCAATAGAAAAATAAAAAATACCACACTGTCGGAATAGTTCAAAAATCCAATAGAAAAAGAAAAATACCACACTCTCGGAACAATTTAAAAATCCAATAGAAAAACAAAAATATCACACTGTCGGAACAGTTAAAAAATCCAATAGAAAAACAAAAAATACCACACTGTCAGAACAGTTCAAAAATCCAATAGAAAAAACAAAAATATCACACTGTCGGAACAGTTCAGAAATCGAATAGAAAAATCATAGAGAGAGACAAAATCTATAACCCTAACATGACTATTATCTTTTCTGGCTTGGAAAAGGCACTTCAATAAAAAGTGGTGGTGTTAAACCATTTTCTTTCCTGGCTTGGTACAGGCACTTCAATATAAAGTGGTGGGGTTAAACTAGTTTCTTTCCTGATTTGGTACAGGCACTTCAATATAAAGTGGTGGGGTTAAACTAGTTTCTTTCCTGGCTTGGTACAGGCACTTCAATATAAAGTGGTGGAGTTAAACTAGTTTCTTTCCTGGCTTGATACAGGCACTTCAATATAAAGTGGTGGGGTTAAACTAGTTTCATTCCTGGCTTGGCACAGGCACTTCAATATAAAGTGGTGGAGTTAAACTAGTTTCTTTCCTGGCTTGGTACGGGCATTTCAATATAAAGTGGTGGGGTTAAACTAGTTTCTTTCCTGGCTTGGTACAGGCACTTCAATATAAAGTGGTGGGGTTAAACTAGTTTCTTTTCTGGTTTGGTACAGGCACTTCAATATAAAGTGGTGGGCTTAAACTAGTTTTATGTGCATAACCCTCCCCTCAATAAGCTCAAGTTACAGACATTATCTCTTTTAATGTAAAACCGTTAATAAGACTTTGAAGATATTAAATAAAAGTATATTCAACATTGGGGGTCGTCGTGATCGTATGGTAGTTGGATTTATAACTACCTGTGCAATCAGTGCCTATCACCACTGAAGCTGTGAGTTCGAATGCTGCTCAAGGCGAGGTGTGCTCGATACATCATTATGTGACGAAGTTTGTCGGTGACTTTCTCAGGGTACTCCACCAATAAAACAGATCGCCACGATATAGCTGAAATATTGCTGAAAGTGTCGCTAAACACCATAAGCCTAACCATAATCTCCTCTATTTAATATTAACAAAATAGTTTACTTTAAATTTTGCTATTTTTATGGCGTTACTGTTGTATTTGAAAAATCAGTTCTGACTTTTTCCTGATATTTTGCTTAATCCACTGTCAAAATGAGCGCTAAGTTTTTTTTTGGTTTTTTTTTGCCATTGTCCACTCGAACATGAGATAATGACAACAGTGGGTGTTTTGCAAACCGAAAGTGAAGAAAATCCCAAACAGTCATATATTTTTGGGGATCAGGAGACAAAGAACTAATAAATTAGTTCTTTTTCCTGACCGGAAGTGATGTTATTAAGAAATCGGAAGTGGAAAAATCCTCGGTAGCAACATATTTTCGGAATCAGGAGAACATAAGCGATCATATTGTACAATTTAAAATAGAAAAAGTCCAACCAAGCAGTCATGGAGTCAGGAGATCAAGTACTATCAAATTCAAGGTCATGCCGTGGGTACGACCTTAAAATTGACCTTTTAATCATATCTATGATTCTAACATGACCTCACTCTTTCCCTTTGTTAAAAAAACCAAAATTATTTCTTCGTATTATCTCATTAGCACATGCTCCGATGAATGTGACTGACGTTTCCATTGGCAGCATAAATTGTGACTCGAATAATGCCGATAGAGGGCGCAGTATTATTCGAGTTACATAAATTGTGTGCGACATTTTCCGCAAGCGTATGTAGAAATTACCGTCTTCCAATCAAAGTATACTACAGTATTTGTACTATTAGACATATCAGAATCGAAATAAATCATGGAAGCCAGAATGTGTTTTGAGTTTTAACATGGATTGGCGGATATTAGTAAATTTTATCCCTCGCTTCTGGCACGGGATAAAATACTAATATCAGCCAATCCATGTTAAAACTCCCAACACATTCTGGCTTCCATGATTTATTTCTTAAATGTTCAATTTCAGTATACTGAATGGGATGTGATACTCAACATGTTGTCAATGACGTGTAGAAAAACAATTCGTTACGTCATATAAGGTATCTTCATAGGTGTAAATACCGTGTTCAGTTCATACTAAACTTTCAATTACAAAAAGGTTAATTAATGTTATCCCATTAATAAAATTCACCACACCCCCGCCCCCAAAATCCACCAGTCTAAAAATAATTGGATACTTCGAGACAAATTAAAATGAAATGAGATTCCACAAATTAATCATACAATGCGATATAGAAAATATTCAAATTAAAAAAATAAATACTCACAAGTCCTTTAATGCCGTCAATTCCTTGAAAGCGTTTGCGTCTAATGTTGTTATTTGGTTGAATTGCAATTCCCTATAATAATCGAAGAAAATTATGCATTAGCAGTATGATTGATTGATCAATATCAAAATAAAATTTAGTAATTGTGTACAGTATATAGTCGAATAATGCATTGTTCACCAAACCATCAGACCAATAACATTTAACGTCACTTGAATTCATTTGGTAAACGTTTTAAACAACACAAGATTCTTTAGACATTAACAAAGTCAGTAGTGTGTGTTTCCACCATATACATTAATGCATGCTTGGCAACGGCGACGCATTGATATAACCAAGTTGTTGACAAATGCTTGTGGGATATTGTTCCAAATGCGGATCAATGCCGTCACTGGCTGACTTGGCAGATGGCGTAACCGTCGTTCCATTTCATCCCAACATGCTCAATACGTGAAAGATCAGATGAAATTTCTGGCCATGGTAACACATCAACATTTTGCTGTGCCAGATAGTCACGCCCTACTCGCGCAACATGTGGTCGAGCGTTGTCCTGCTGAAATGTGACGTTGTTGGCCTTAGTTTGGATGAACGGAATGACATAAGGCTGAACAATTTCACCCCGATAGCGTATGCCGGTCAGATTTCCGGCGACAACAACCAATGGTGTTCTGCCATGTGCTGTTATGCCTCCCCACACCATAACACTGTCCCCACCAAACGATTGACGTTGAATGACTTAGGCGTTTGCATATCGTTCTCCTACACGGTGATAAACACGAGAACGGCCATCACTGCTGTCTATGTGAAATCGGGATTCATCTGTAAACAGGATGTTGGCCTAATCCTGTATTCTGAATCTTAAATAACGTCTACACCACGTCAGCCTAGCTGCACGGTGTCTAGGCAGCAAAATTGGAGGGATTGCGGGACGTCTTGGCCTGATGTTATGTTCACGGAGTCTATTGCGGACTGTTCTAGAGCTGATCGGTCGTAATCCGGGGATGCTTCTTGCAGTGAGACTTGACGTCTGGAACCGATTTCGCAGATGCACCAGCCTTATGTGGTTATCTTGACGACGTGACGTTACACGTGGACGACCTGAACGTCTGCGGTCTCTAGTGTTGCCAGATTGTCTAAATCGTCTCCATAATGACAGTATCGTGTTGCGATGACAGCCAAAATGGAGCTTGGAGCATACCAATAGCACGAAGACACTGATTTTCGTCGAGACGTGGCATAACACTGGAATTAATGTCATTCAAACAAAACTGTTTTTTCTGATGTGTAGGGGCAAAAACAAACCTTAATAAACCTCAAACAGTCACAAATCGTTAAACGAGAATGATAAACAAAAGAAGGCCAAATACACGAGGTGTACTCATAGAGCGTGTCAAAAGTTCGTATATGTTTCCCGCGACTGGTCGATAGCATAAAAATACATATTCCAACTAGTCATGACTATTAAAAAATTAAATACCCGGTCATAAAAAAATATATATATACATTTCTAGAATGCACAGTTTCTTTTTTTCCATTAGTACATCATGGAAATCATGCAAGCAACAAGGTCGTACTGGGTCATATGGAGTGGGGTTTATATTATCACAGATATAAACTGGATATAATGCGAGAAAAAAGTAATTCGGGGACTTGGATATTTATATTACATGTAGTAGATGTTGTAATTGTCACCAGGATGATGATAGATAGGTGTCGCTAGTGGAGCAGGAAATGCATTTTCTTCGAGAGCACCTGAGTTCACCTCCGGTTTTTAGTGGTATTCGCGTTGCTCAATCTTTCGTTTTCTGTCAGTGTAGTGTTTTGTAGATCATTGTTTGTCCTTTTGTCTTTTGTTTTCTTACTTCGATTTATAGGGTCTGATTATCCTTTCGATATCACTAATGGCTACTCATATAAAAAGTGGTATTTCTTAGAAGCTGCTGCAAGTCATCATGAAGTGCTTTGTGAACAATTGTTTGCCTTTTCATCTTTATCTTGGCCATTGTATTGTCTGTCCTTCAAATTACGACTTCTCATTAACCCTTTGGTATAATCAATCTGATCTTTTAGTGCATGCAGTGCTTTGGACACACATTCATGACTTACTTACAAATACATACCAATGTAAAAATAGATACTCACAAATACTCTAAGGAATCTAATCCAGCAAAGTCACCTGCCTGTATGGATTCAAGCTGGTTGTACATTAGAGACCTGTCAAGTAGGAACAAACTATGTAATATTTAAAGGGCCCGTGTGGCTTAATGAGTAAGGTAGTTGTAGGCCCCGGGTGGCTCAATGAGTTAGGTAGTTGGATTACCTAACAACTCATACAAGCCTATCACCAATACGGTGTGGGTTTGCCCCCGGCATTGTAAATTACAAAAAGGGTGCACTCGACTCGCAACCGCAAGTGATAAAGTTTACCACTTGTTTGTACATGGAGGATGGTTCTCTCCGGGTACTCCAGTTTCTTCCAACACTAAAACTGATCGTCATGATATAACTGAAATATTGCTGAAATTGGCGTTAAACACCAAAAATCAAATCAATCAAACAAATTGTGTAATATCTAAATGGGATCATGTATAATATAACTTCATTTTCAAAAATCGTGAACGTATGTTAGTTCGACTGATAACTACTTATGCAATCATTGCCTAATACCATCAACGTTGTGAGTTCGAATTGTACTCGATACAACATTATGTGATAAAGTTTGTCAGTGACTTACGGCAGGTCAGTGGTTTAGTCCGGGTACTCCAGTTTCCTACGCCAATAAAACTGATCGCCACGAAATAACTGAAATATTGTTGAAAGTGGTGTTAAGCACCATAATCCTAATCCAAATATGCTAGATAATTGTTTTTTAATATTTGCTCTTTAAACTCGTCATCATTGAAATAGGCCATGGATATATATAATAAGGCAACAATAGAACAGTAGTAAAAATAATAAAACACTTACAGACGTGTTACTGTCGATAGACCTTTAAAGGCTTGAGCACTGATATCTGTAATTTGGTTGTTGTTCAAATACCTGTGGACAAATAAAACTATGTAGTCGATAATTGATATTTTAAATATTTTAAAATCATTTTGTTAAACTAAAATTAACGCAATAATTACACACAAGATGACATGCTGGACTTCTTAATGGATACCAAATTTGTTGTGTTTGGTGAGATGATGTTACAACAAGCATCCAGGGCCGAGTTACAAACTGAACAAAGTCCCAAGGACTTTATGTAAAGTTTGTGAGTGAGTTGCCGGTGTTTATACATACATAATTTCCTAAAAACACAGTGCTTAATCCTTATACTTCTTATTCTTGGACATCATGTTTGTTTTCGACGCTAAATACTATTAATGAAATACCCAAGCAGAGCCTCAAACAATTGTAGCGTTACGATGTATGAATATGAAAAAAATGTCGCCATTTCAGCCATCGTCGAGTAGCAGACGAACCTTCCCACAATTCTTGATTGGGATTAATTTACGAGTAAAAGGTACATAAAACTCATTTATTATTTTATTCATTTATACTGAACATGTTTTTATGTTGGAAACATTTGAAATCGTTCCGGTATTGTGTTTTCATTCATTTAAATCTACGATGACATGGCGGTCGTCGTATTTGTGTACATTGGATACCGGGTAAAAAAGTAGTCCGGCAAACGGAAATATTGATTTATAAATTCCTTTCGAGTGACGAAGAATAAGTGACGACATCCATTCGGATTACGAGTTATTGATAAATTCTAATTTACGATTATTTCATGTGACTATTTGAATTTGTCGTTGGCGGATGAACACGTTGGTGACGTCACAATACCAACCCAGGTTATCAAGTATAGCCAAAATTTTCTCCAGGCGGATTAGCCAAACAGATTGCAGTATTTAAATTAAATTAAATTACATCCGTATGAAATACTTACAAATGCTCTAATGTAGGCACATGTTTAAAGGCATCAGTGTGTATTGTAGTAATAGCATTGTTGTTAATTCGCCTGAAATAAGCAATATAAAATATAATACATGTACAATGTATATACAAATAGGTTAAAGGGGAATTTGCGGTAGTGCCTATCACCAAAATTTGTGGGCGGATCTTATCAGCAAAAATATCCGTTGATATGAACAGCATATTTATGATTCTGTATGTCACATGACCAACGTGACCAAGGTCACATACCTCAGAAATTTGAAGTGATTTTTGTAGGTTTTAGACTGATGAAGAATATTATTTTTAATAAGACTAAAGGTTTCGTAGGGAGGAACACTAGTGACCATGCCTGTCAAATATTTTGCACCAGACGTAACTATTAAACTGTGTATCATTGATTTTTCCTCCTCG
>MJUT01015970.1:27258-41636 GCA_002080005.1 Gigantidas platifrons | reverse complement strand
TTTCTTTCCTGGCTTGGTACAGGCACTTCAATATAAAGTGGTGGGGTTAAACTAGTTTCTTTCCTGGCTTGGTACAGGCACTTCAATATAAAGTTGTGGGGTTAAACTAGTTTCTTTCCTGGCTTGGCACAGGCACTTCAATATAAAGTTGTGGGGTTAAACTAGTTTCTTTCCTGGCTTGGTACAGGCACTTCAATATAAAGTGGTGGGGTTAAACTAGTTTCTTTCCTGGCTTGGTACAGGCTAATCAATATAAAGTGGTGCGGTTAAACCATTTTCTTTCCTGGCTTGGCACAGGCACTTCAATAAAAAGTGGTGGGGTTAAACTAGTTTCTTTTCTGGCTTGGTAGAGGCACTTCAATATAAAGTGGTGGGGTTAAACTAGTTTCTTTCCTGGCTGGTACAGGCACTTCAATATAAAGTGGTGGGTTAAACTAGTTTTATGTGCATAACCCTCCCCTCAATAAGCTCAAATTACAGACATTATCTCTTTTAATGTAAAACCGTTAATAAGACTTTGATGATATTAAATAAAAGTATATTCAACATTGGGGGTCGTCGTGGTCGTGATCGTATGGTAGTTGGATTTATAACTACCTGTGCAATCAGTACCTATCACCACTAAAGCTGTGAGTTCGAATGCTGCTCAAGGCGAGGTGTGCTCGATACAGCATTATGTGACGAAGTTTGTCAGTGACCTTCGGAAAGTCGGTGACTTTCTCGGGGTACTCCACCAATAAAACAGACCGCCACGACATAGCTGACATATTGCTGAAAGTGGCGCTAAACACCATAAGCCTAACCATAATCTCCTCTATTAAACATTAACAAAATAGTTTACTTTAAATTTGGCTATTTTTATGGCGTTACTGTTGTATTTGTAAAATCAGTTCTGACTTTTTCCTGATATTTTTGCTTAATCCACTGTCAAAATGAGCGCTAATTTTTTTTTGTTTATTTTTTGTCATTTTCCACTCGAACATGAGATAATGACAACAGTGTGTGTTTTGCAAACGAAGTGAAGAAAATCCCAAACAGTCATATATTTTTTGGGATCAGGAGACAAAGAACTAATAAATGAGTTATTTTTCCTGACCGGAAGTGATGTTATTTAGAAATCGGAAGTGGAAAAATCCTCGGTAGCAACATATTTTCGGAATCAGGAGAACATAAGCGATCATATTGTACAATTTAAAATAGAAAAAGTCCAACCAAGCAGTCATGGAGTAAGGAGATCAAGTACTATCAAATTCAAGGTCATGCCGTGGGTACGACCTTAAAATTGACCTTTTAATCATATGTATGATTCTAACATGACCTCACTCTTTCCCTTTGTTAAAAAAACAGAATTATTTCTTCGTATTATCTCATTAGCGCCGATGAATGTGACTGACGTTTCCATTGGCAGCATAAATTGTGACTCGAATAATGCCGATAGAGGGCGCAGTATTATTCGAGTTACATAAATTGTGTGCGACATTTTCGGCATGCGTATGTATAAATTACCGTCTTCCAATCAAAGTATACTACCGTATTTGTACTCTTAGACATATCAGAATCGAAATAAATCATGGAAGCCAGAATGTGTTTTGAGTTTTAACATGGATTGGCGGATATTAGTAAATTTTATCCCTCGCTTCTGGCACGGGATAAAATACTAATATCCGCCAATCCATGTTAAAACTCCCAACACATTCTGGCTTCCATGATTTATTTCTTAAATGTTCAATTTCAGTATACTGAATGGGATGTGATACTCAACATGTTGTCAATGACGTGGAAAAAAAACACTTCGTTACGTCATATAAGGTATCTTCATAGGTGTAAATACCGTGTTCAGTTCATACTAAACTTTCAATTACAAATAAGTTAATTAATGTTATCCCATTAAAAAAATTCGCCCCACCCCCTCCCCCAAAATCCACCAGTCTAAAAATAATTGGATACTTCGAGACAAATTAAAATGAAATGAGATTCAACAAATTAATCATACAATGCGATATAAAAAATATTCAAATTAAAAAAATCAATACTCACAAGTCCTTTAATGTCGTCAATTCCTTGAAAGCGTTTGCGTCTAATGTTGTTATTTTGTTGAATTGCAATTCCCTATAATAATCGAAGAAAATTACGCATTAGCAGTATGATTGATTGATCAATATCAAAATAAAATTTAGTAATTGTGTACAGTATATAGTCGAATAATGCATTTTTCACCAAACCATCAGACCAATAACATTTAACGTCACTTGAATTCATTTGGTAAACGTTTTAAACAACACAAGGCTCTTTAGACATTAACAAAGTGAGTAGTGTGTGTTTCCACCATATACATTAATGCATACTTGGCAACGGCGACGCATTGATCTAACCAAGTTGTTGACAAATGCTTGTGGGATATTGTTCCAAATGCGGATCAATGCCGTCACTGGCTGACTTGGCAGATGGCGTAACCGTCGTTCCATTTCATCCCAACATGCTCAATACGTGAAAGATTGGATGAAATTTCTGGCCATGGTAACACATCAACATTTAGCTGTGTCAGATAGTCACGCCCTACTCGCGCAACATGTGGTCGAGCGTTGTCCTGCTGAAATGTTACGTTGTTGGCCTGAGTTTGGATGAACGGAATGACATAAGGCTGAACAATTTCATCCCGATAGCGTATGCCGGTCAGATTTCCGGCGACAACAACCAATGGTGTTCTGCCATGTGCTGTTATGCCTCCCCGCACCATAACACTGCCCCCACCAAACGATTGACGTTGAATGACTTAGGCGTTTGCATATCGTTCTACTACACGGCGGTAAACACGAGAACGGCCATCACTGCTGTCTATGTGAAATCGGGATTCATCTGTAAACAGGATGTTGGCCCAATCCTGTATTCTGAATCTTAAATAACGTCTACACCACGTCAGCCTAGCTGCACGGTGTCTAGGCAGCAAAATTGGAGGGATTGCGGGACGTCTTGGCCTGATGTTATGTTCACGGAGTCTATTGCGGACTGTTCTAGAGCTGATCGGTCGTAATCCGGGGATGCTTCTTGCAGTGAGACTTGACGTCTGGAATCGATTTCGCAGATGCACCAGCCTTATGTGGTTATCTTGACGACGTGACGTTACACGTGGACGATCTGAACGTCTGCGGTCTCTAGTGTTGCCAGATTGTCTAAATCGTCTCCATAATGACAGTATCGTGTTGCGATGACAGCCAAAATGGAGCTTGGAGCATACCAATAGCACGAAGACACTGATTTTCGTCGAGACGTGGCATAACACTGGAATTAATTTCATTCAAACAAAACTGTTTTTTCTGATGTGTAGGGGCACATACAAACCTTAGTAAACCTCAAACAGTCACAAATCGTTAAACGAGAATGATAAACAAAAGAAGGCCAAATACACGAGGTGTACTCATAGAGCGTGTCAAAAGTCCGTATATGTTTCTCGCGACTGGTCGATAGCATAAAAATACATATTCCAACTAGTCATGACTATTAAAAAATTAAATACCCGGTCATAAAAAAATATATATAAATTTCTAGAATGCACAGTTTCTTTTTTCCATTAGTACATCATGGAAATCATGCAAGCAACAAGGTCGTACTGGGTCATATGGAGTGGGGTTTATATTATCACAGATATAAACTGGATATAATGCGAGAAAAAAGTAATTCGGGGACTTGGATATTTATATTACATGTAGTAGATGTTGTAATTGTCACCAGGATGATGATAGATAGGTGTCGCTAGTGGAGCAGGAACTGCATTTTCTTCGAGAGCACATGAGTTCACCTCCGGTTTTTAGTGGTATTCGCGTTGCTCAATCTTTCGTTTTCTGTCAGTGTAGTGTTTTGTAGATCATTGTTTGTCCTTTTGTCTTTTGTTTTCTTACTTCGATTTATAGGGTCTGATTATCCTTTCGATACCACTAACGGCTACTCATATATAAAGTGGTATTTCTTAGAAGCTGCTGCAAGTCATCATGAAGTGCTTTGTGAACAATTGTTTGCCTTTTCATCTTTATCTTGGCCATTGTATTGTCTGTCCTTCAAATTACGACTTCTCATTAACACTTTGGTATATTAAATCTTATCTTTTAGTGCATGCCGTGCTTTGGACACACATTCATGACTTACTTACAAATACATACCAATGTAAAAATAGATACTCACAAATACTCTAAGGAATCTAATCCAGCAAAGTCACCTGCCTGTATGGATTCAAGGCGGTTGTACTTTAGAGACCTGTCAAGTAGGAACAAACTATGTAATATTTAAAGGGCCCGTGTGGCTCAATGAGTTAGGTAGTTGTAGGCCCCGGGTGGCTCAATGAGTTAGGTAGTTGGATTACCTAGCAACTCATACAAGCCTATCACCAATACGGTGTGGGTTCGCCCCCGGCATTGTAAATTACAAAAAGGGTGCACTCGACTCACAACCGCAAGTGATAAAGTTTACCACTTTTTTGTCCATGGAGGATGGTTCTCTCCGGGTACTCCGGTTTCTTCCAACACTAAAACTGATCGTCATGATATAGCTGAAATATTGCTGAAATTGGCGTTAAACACCAAAAAATCAAATCAATCAAACAAATTGTGTAATATCTAAATGGGATCATGTATAATATAACTTCATTTTCAAAAATCGTGAACGTATGTTAGTTCGACTGATAACTACTTATGCAATCATTGCCTAATACCACCAACGTTGTACTCGATACAACATTATGTGATAAAGTTTTTTCAATGACTTACGGCAGGTCAGTGGTTTACTCCGGGTACTCCAGTTTCCTACGCCAATAAAACTGATCGCCACGAAATAACTGAAATATTGTTGAAAGTGGTGTTAAACACCATAATCCTAATCCAAATATGCTAGAGAATTGTTTTTTTCTTTTAATATTTGCTCTTTTAAAACGTCATCATTGAAATAGGCCATGGATATATATAATAAGGCAACAATAGAACAGTAGTAAAAATAATAAAACGCTTACAGATGTGTTACTGCCGATAGACCTTTAAAGGCTTGAGCACTGATATCTGTAATTTGGTTGTTGTTCAAATACCTGTGGACAAATAAAACTATGTAGTCGATAATTGATATTTTAAATATTTTAAAATCATTTTGTTAAACTAAAATTAACGCAATAATTACACACAAGATGACATGCTGGACTTCTTAATGGACACCAAATTTGTTGTGTTTGGTGAGATGATGTTACAACAAGCATCCACAACAGGAAATCCAACAGGAACAAATTGTGCATCACGACTTGTCGATTTGTTTGTGGACTCTTACAGGGCCGAGTTATCCAAGGGCTTCTTAAACACGTCAAAGATGAGAACCGCAAACATTTCGCCCAGGGCATTAATTTCTCTAATATGAACCTGATGTCTCTGAATTCTTAACTGGCTAGGCTAATGTGGCGTTCACTATGGTTCTAATTAAAGACAGGAGATGCTAACGGATTCGAAGCACTTGATTTTTCTCCAGCATTTTGCTGATGTTCGAGTTGTCCAAAACCTTTTCTCTAGTTTTTGTATTACACCTGTGTTTATGTTTTGTTTTGTGTCAGAAGTCGTCATGATCGTGATCATATGGGAGTTGGATTTACAACTGCATGTGCAATCAGTGCCTATCACCACTAAAATTGTGGTTTAGAATCCCGTTAATGGCGAGATGTACTCGATACAACAATAGGTGATAAATTTTGTCAGTCACATGCGCATGTAGGTGATTTTCCGCGGATATTCCGGTTTCCTCCACAAATTAAACTGACTGCCACGATATAGCTTAAATATTGTTGAAAGTGGTGTTAAACACCATAACCCAAACCCCGACACTTGTTTTGTGTTCGGATCATGTTCTTGTACGAATATTACTTTTGAATTGGGATTTCCAATTCTATTATTATGCATGCGTATGTATAAATACTTACAATGTCTCTGTTGTAACATGAATCCCAGAGGGAATTGTTGCAAAATTTCTATTCTGGCATTCCACTGTTTTATCGTAACACAGGCAAGCACTGGGACAAGTGTAGGAAACATTGATACAGGAAAGCAACACGACAACAACACACTTAAACTTCATTACGTATATCTTTTCTGAAATTGTATCATAGCTGTAAATTAAATTTGTATTTTAATAGATTATTTGGGTCTATAATATTAGTTTAACCCAGTCATTATTCTTATTGAAGTTGCTGTTCCAAGCCAGAAAAGTTAAAGTCATGTATTTATGTATATAATGTATCAATATTCGCCTCTTTTTACAACTGTTTTGTTATATTTTGGAACTGTTCCTGCAGTGTGGTATTTTTTGTTTGATTTTCATTGTATTTATATACATGCAAAAACCTATATCAATCATACCAATGAATAAGACACTAAAATGGTTGTATTTTAAAGTGGTATATAATTAAAATAATTAAATGTCAATTTATATTTTTTATTTACAAATGAGAATATGCGTTATTATTCTGCCAAAATCTGCTATAAGGTTTTAGTGAAAAGAAAACATTTTATAACGACTATTTAAAATGTGTATATATTTATATAATAATGTTGTGTTAGCAATGATTATGCAAATACAGTGGTCAGGGTTGAAGACATAGTGCACGACCCGAAGGGGAGTGCACTATATTTTCAACCCTGACCACTATATGGCATAGTCATTGCTAGCACAAAATTATTATCATTATTATGCTGACTGTTATATGTAGACAAAATATATTGAGAACTATTACAATAAAGGATGTCCTGATATTGGTGACTAATATATTGGATCTGATAGTCTTGAAAGTGTGAGAATATTCTTTGTTTCATTTAAGGCTTTAAAAATATAACGATTTTTGAAGTTTGAAATTTAATTAACAACAATAACAAGTATTAAAAAACATTAACATGAAATGAACATTAATACGGAAATGATACTTAATTTAAGGCTTTAGACGACTATGATAGATTGACAGATTGGGTCCGCCCCCTTGCACGTGGACTAGCTATATATAGCTTGACAGACAGCTAAAAACCCAACCTTCCCCGCTTTAAACTGGAATAGTAGATGTACTATTTTCGCATAGTATATCAACGCTATATAATTCTTTGTGATATATGCCAAAATATCGTATGAACTTATATTACAGAAGAAATTTACAGAAAGCATAATAATATTGTTTATATTTTATAGATAACAATAGTCTCTCGTAACTCATGTCAGAGTGGCTCTTGAGTGTTTTTACTGTGTGTTTATTTTACATGTCTTTGTATTCATATTTTGTAAATCAAGAGGTGAGACTTGAATAAAGTATTTGTCTTGTCTTGTTTTGTCTAAACACGATACTAAATTCTACTTATTTATGTTGTACATGTTTTCCTTATTCATATATATGTTACAGTAAATTTGTATAATCAGGAATTATGCATAATTACTAAACATGCTAGTGATTATATATAATCCCTGAAATTGACCAGTAAATATACATAATTACTGAATATTTTGTATATTATTCTACTTTACTGGTTTGATTTTAGGAAATTTGAATAATAATAATAATATCTAGACTTGATCAGTCAATGTTAATGCCATATATTAAAACATAGACATTGAATGTTAATCTTTTTAAAAACCTTAAAAGTGAGTCGATTTTGTTTGGTTATTTCTTCTCAAGAAAGATATTGTTTAACAACATTGATGCATAAAATATGGCTCAGGCACAAATGTCTCATGGATTGGAGCAAAACTATGCTCAAATGTTACTGCAACTTGCAGAAGATAATCTAAATGTAAGATATGGACCAGGGGCAAATATGATGAGATTGTGGACTTGATGACAAAAGAACATGCAAAGAAGACAAAACTCCTGCATATTACTACCTGTTTAAAAAGTAAGTTTATTTTAAACATTTTACTTTTGATTACTATATAACTTATGTGAGCTATTACCAATACAAAACGTATTTTCTATGACGAAAGTTTTCAAATTACAAAGATATATGGGTTTGAAAGGTACATTGTATTTAAAATGAGACCCTTACTATATCTGTCAACAAAATATTCATAGACTTAATCATCTTAAGTACTTGTTGTTGCTTAGTTATGAACTTGAACATTGCAATAACATAGAACTGAACCTAAATCAGTCACCAAAAATTGAAAGCATATGGTAACATTGATATAGACAAAAAGTGTCCATGTTCTGTTTTGACTCTGATCACTTTCTTACATCTGTTTTAGATATGAAATCCTTCAGTGTGGTGATGTACAAAAGATAATCAGGAAACGCAGTTCTTGTGAAGACGACATAACGTATTGTTTGTCTAGAATATAATGGCAATTGTGCATGAAAAGACTGACAAGGGGTATCGTTTGGCTACAAAGCACGGAATTCTGCTAGGCTCATACATAAGGAATCAATTTGAGTTGACAGATTCTCTATTTTTGGAACCTTCCGACATATCAGTTGAACATTTTATTTCTCTTAGACGTGCTGTAAAAGCAGATTCACTATTTGAAGGACAAGGTTTTTAAAAAGTGGTTGTGGTGGTAAAAACAGATGTGAAACAAATAGATGTACATGCAGAAAGGCTGGACAAATGTGCAATAGTAGATGCCATTCAAATCTTGCTTTTAAAAATAAATGAATGTATTTATCACTTCTTCTTTGTAAAGTGTTTTATGTGACATTGATTTGATTAAAGCGTTAAACTTTTTAGCCCTTTTCTAACGCATGTAAAGTTAAATAAGGAGAAATGAGCATTTCAGTAATTATGCATAATAACTGGCAATATTTTTAGTAATTATACATAATCACTGAAAATTTCAGTAATTATATATAATTCCTAAACCCGTCAGTTATTATACATAATTCCTAAAAATTTCAGTAATTATGCATAATTACTAATTATACAAATTTACTGTAACATATACATTGTATTTATTATTTACTTATTTGGTTTATTTATTTGTATACGCCCTTCTCGAGACGGGCCGTATTATGTGATTGGGTATAGCGGGCGGGCGGGTGTGCGGGCGGGCGGGTGGGCGGTCGTCGCCACGGGTTTCCTCACAATAACTTTAGATATGCATATTGGATCTTTAACAAACTTGGCCACATGATTCCCCTGTAGAAGGGGAAGAACATATTTATTCTGGAGTCATTAGGTTAAAGGTCAAGGTCACCGTTACTATGAATAGAATTTTTGACAACAGGATCGTTTCCGCACGATAACTTTAGTTCTGTATATTGGATCTTTAACATACTTGACCACATGATTCCCCTGTAGACGAGGAAGAATCCCATTTATCTTGGTGTCATTAGGTCAAAGGTCAAGGTCACCGTTACTATAAATATAATTTTTGATAAACATGGTCGTTTCCGCACGATAACTTTAGTTCTGTATATTGGATCTTTAACAAACATGGCCACATGATTTCCCTGTGGAAGGGAAAGAACCCTATTTATTTTGGGGTCATTAGGTCAAAGGTCAAGGTCACCGTTACTACGTTTGATAATCTATATAGACGGGCGTATTTTGTGATGCACACATTTCTTGTTATTAATTTATATATTTTTGTTTATTCATTTTTACTATTTTTGTTTTTTACTTTCAATCTATATTTTTTTGCTTACATTCCTGGCTTGGTAATTTAAACTTGAAACTTCATATATAACTGTACGGCAACATTCTTAAAATTCTTAGATTTTTGTTTGAGCACTTAAGCTGGGGCCACCTAAAGGTTGTTATTTAATTTTTCTTTAGAGTAATTAATAAATGAAATATCACATGCTATATTTTTCTTTTTAAATCAAATGAAAATTAAGTCAAATATCTGGTGAAATACTATATTTAGTTAAAATATAATGAAAATGAAGTAAAATATAGTGATTTAAAAAGAAAAATTGAAATAAATAAAATGACAATATATTTGTTGTAATTTAGTTATAAAAACGTACAAAAATGCAATTAAGTTAAATCTAATGAAAATGAAGTAAAATATATATTGATTTAAGAAAAAATAAAGAAAATGAAAAATTTAATGAGAAATAAAATAATATATTTGTGGTAATTTAATTCTAAAAAAGGTATGGAGATTTTAACACCCTTCAGTAGCATGTACACCCTTCGGTTGCGCCTCAAGGTGTACTTGGGTACTTCAGGGTGTTAAAATCGCCATATCTACGGATAGGAACGTAAATAACTCATAATGAAAATGTAGTAAAACATAGTGATTTAAAAAGAAAAATTGAAATAAATAAAATGACAAATTTAATGAGAAATGAAATAATATATTTGTTGTCATTTATTTTTAAAAATTTTGAGATTGAAAGCCCAGCATTAGTATCTAAAATAACGTTAAACATGCTAAAAAAAACATCAAAAATCTGCTCTGCAAAAAAAAAGCACAAAGACTACGAATCCGTATGCACGCCAAATTGCTATCATGCAATATTTATATAATAGTTACTTATGTATAGGGCATTATCGTTATTTAATAACCAGTAGGTTATATTATGAATACTACAGACTGGTTTGTATTTATACAGTAAGAACATTATTTTGCTCCAAAATGCTTTGCCGGTCTATTATGGCTTTTAAGGCCATAATGGACCGGTAAAAGCCATAATGGACCGGATAAAATCCATAATGGACCGGTCCATTATGGCCTTATTCACAAAGAATGAAGATTAACTAAAGTTTTCAAAAATTTCATAAAATTTCAAAATTATATAATCAATAAAAAAAAAATTAAAAAATGTTAAAGTTCAAAATTTTCAAAAAAAATCAAAATCATAAAAGTTTTAAATATTTCAGTTTTCATAAAATTTCAAAATTTTAATATTTAAATAATAATATTGAAAATTTTTTGAAATATTGAATTTTTTGGAAAATTTTGAACTTGAAATTTTTTTATTATTTTTTTTATGATTTTAGAATTTTATGAAATTTTTGAAATTTGTAGTTAATCTTCATTCTTTTATAAGAAGGCCATAATGGACCGGTCCATTATGGCTTTTACCCGGTCTATAATGGCTTTTACCGGTCCATTATGGCCTTAAAAGCCATAATAGACCGGCAAAGCATTTTGGAGCAAAATAATGTTCTTGCTGTATAAATACAAACCAGTCTGTAGTATTCATAATATAACCTACTGGTTAATAAAAGTATATAATTTAATTTGATTTGAATATTACCCAAAAAAAATTAGTCAAATTATTGCATTAAATATTATAACAAATTTGTCAATATTTAATGCAATAATTTGACTAATATGTCTCCTAGAAAATGTACAGAATTATGGTTTGTTATTATTACACAACAATAATATGGAAAGTAAAAACATCTACACTGTCGGAACAGTTTTAAAATCTAAAATTAAAATTGTACAAAGAGCTAGCAAGCATTGCAAGAACAATTTTCGCCGAGACAGGCTGTGTTCAGCCGAAACGTCCGGAACAAAATGTATATGTGTGATAATGTAAAAAGGTATATTACAGGTCATATCTGTCAGTCATTGGGGGGGGGTGTACTGGTTTTGGTTTTGTTTGTTTGTTTGTTCGTTTGTTTGGTTTTTGTTTTTGTTTTTTGTTTTTCTTTGGTGCCTATGGCATTTTACTGTCGTTTAGAAATAAGTAATAATTTTGTAATAAAATCGTGAAGAATGTTCTTATGGGATGAAAATTGTCTATATGTTCATATGGTAAATTGTCTGTATGCTAAATTGGCTTACCTATTGAGACTATTGAATTGCAAACAAAATTATGAAAACATTTATAATATTTAATAACTACCTGTGCAATCAGTGCTATCACCACTAAAGTTGTGAGTTCGAATACCGCTCAGACGAGGTATACTCGATACAACATTAAATTGGTATGTGGTAAAGTTTGTCAATGACTTGCGACATGTCAGTGGTTTTCTCCGCGTACTCCGCTTTCCTCCACCAATGAAACTGACCGCCACGATATAGCTGAAATATTGTTGAAAGTGGAGTTAAACACCGTAAACCAAACCTTCATTATATTTTTTGAATTGACTAAAATAATCCTTTACAGATTGGAAAGATTTCCAAAAAGATATAAGAATACCATTTGAAACAACAATAATATTGATGCAAAATGTACATGAGGCAAGAAGACTGAATATGTATACCGAGTGTACATTCTCGTCTTCATTGAGAAAATCAGTTGAGGCGGATTAGGATTTTTCTTAATTTCTATTATTTTACTTTATTTTTTTTATTTCAATTTTGGACTTATGTTGTTTAGTTGTCATTCAGAATGTGAATGCTAATTTATACTGTGTTCAATTTCTTTAGCAGCAAATCAAGTTATTAACCGTTGTTAAGATATGGTATCTCATGATTAATCTTTGTCCACATTTAAAATAAAGCTTTTTTTTATCAAAATACATAAAATTACTCATAAATACAAAGTCAAAGTCAAAGTCAAAGTCAAAGATTTTATTGTTTTAAATTCCAAAATCTGGAAAATACATGAAAATTTGTTCTATTACTTTTATTATTATCTTTTTATTTATTTATTTATTTATTTATTTATTTCTTGTTACTAAATTGGCAGCAATCTAACTCAACATTTTGCATTATACCTATCATACAATGTAAGTCAAATGATATAAGTCATATAACAATCTTCTCAAAGACTTGACAACCATTCAATGTACAGTAACTACCCCTCTTGCTCCTAAAAGGATGGCAGGCTATATTTGATATTGTTATACCCGTCTTAAAGTATTAGCGTTAATATTCTAACAGACATGTTATACATACATGCATTGTATTTTGTTCTGTCGGTGCGATTCAAACCTACAACGTTTGTACTCACGGCATTTTTTCAGCTATAAATCATGGCAAGAACAGGTAAATTTTCAATGGGATGATGATTAGGCCCGCTTTGTATTAGACCAATACTCTGAGGCAGATTTTTATAGTACTAGCTCACTGAAACAACAGTCCGCGGATAGACATGTTGCCCCACTCGGACACATTATCCTAATCCCAAGCCAGCCAGTCTTTGCTCTTTCTCCTTAATACTGGGCGCTTAGCGAAGAATCAACAAATACAAATTTTCTAGTCTGGTGTGACCCGATCTGGACTCGAAGCTACGATCTACCGCACTCGAGACAAGCACGCTAACCATTACACCATCGATGAGGTACGTTACACGCGAGGTTGGCATCGGAACGCTTATCCTTAAAAGTGATTTTATCAATTAATAATTATTTTATTTTAATTGTTATCATTATTATAATATTTACCATTATTTTAAATTGGTAGTGCTTTTCAATTTAACATTTAGCCGATTTGAATATATCTTGTCTAAATGTTTGTGGACTGAAAAGTAAATTGAAGTTTCCTGACTTTCATGACTTAATAAAACAATATGATATATTTGTTTGTACTGAATCAAAATCTGATAATTTAGATGTATTTGATGTTCCTTCTGGGTACGATTATATGTGTAAAGATAGAACAAAATGTGATAAAAAATCAGTGGTATAACAATAATTTTCAAAAGTTCTCTGAAAGGTCACTTAACATTTGTTAAAAGCGACTCCGAATTTGTATATTGGCTGACGATAAGTGATCTAGACAAAAATTCTAAAATTCTTTTAGGTTGTGTATATGTTCCACCTGAAGGCTCAAAATATTCTACTGACGACATTTTCAATGAAATTGAAAATGAATTTTCAGTATTGCTAGAGAACGATATGCATTTGACACTTATTGGCGACTTCAATGCTCGAACTAGTACAAAATCTGATTATATTGTACCAAACGACGATTTAGTCGAAATTTTAAATATAGATGGAGCTGGTGTGATTGACGATTTTTTGTACAGTCATCAAAAATTACTTTTTCACAATATTCCTTTGGAAAGAGTTAGTGAAGACAAAGGTAAATGTAATAGTCATGGTTCAAAATAATTATCTATGTGTAAGAATAATAATGTTTTCATTTGCAATGGAAGAGCTGGTGATGACAAGGGTGTTGGTAGAGTTACGAGTAATCAAACAAGCCTTATTGACTATTTGATTTTATCTCCAGATTTATTTCCCTTTGTGTCCAAATTCCGGGTCATTGACTTTGACCCACTTATTTCCGACGTACATTGTAGACTACACGTGACTCTGTCAACATCCATTCATGAAACTGCTCAGTTGCATAATAATACTCATGTGAATACTACGGAATGTATACCTAAGAAGTGGAATTTAAATATGAAAGATCAATTTGTATTGAATGTTGAAAATAAAATTACGACTGAGGATGTTTTAGAAAAGCTAAATTTACTAGATATTGAGAGTCAGTCATTTAAGGCCGATTTAAATTCATTTGTTGTGATGTTTTCT